>JAJPUD010008656.1:52407-85835 GCA_023553655.1 Myrmecobius fasciatus | reverse complement strand
TATATTTATATGCATATATATACATATATATTTAATATATCCCTCTCTCTGGGTGAATATGGCTTTCTTCACTGAATAATTGGAAGTGGTTTGAAACGTTTCAATGTTTCAAACTAGTTCCAATTGTTCAGTGAAGAAAGCCATATACACCCAGAGAGAGGGGTGTGAAATGTGGACCACAACATAACATTTTCATGCTCTCTATCGATGTTTGCTTGCATTGGGTTTCCTTTCTCTGATTTTCTTTCTTGTAGATACGATTTTTCTTGCACAAAAGTGATGTTTGGAAATATGTATACATATATTCGATTTGTCAAGTATTTTAACATAATTAACATGTAGTGGATATCCTGGGGTGGGGAGTAGGGGGGAAAAGTTTGTAATAGAAAGCTTTGTAAGGGTTAATGTTATAGAATTACCCATACATATGTTTTGCAAATAAAAAGTTTTAATTAAAAAAAAAAGAATCCACAATATCAGTACACATCCTTGAAGCCAAAGATAAATTAAAAAATGGATCTGCTATCTGGGCAGTGGTGTAGGATTTGAAACATTGTGTGTACTTTGAGACTAAATTTTTCTGAAATATATTTCCTCCTTTTTTTATACTTTGTCACTTCTGAATAAATCCCTCCATATCCCCCTACCTAGAGTATTGACTCTCTAGGTAGGGGGATATGGAGGGATTTATTCAGAAGTGAAGGTGATATAAAAGCAAAAACAATAAAATTAAAAAACAAAACAAAACAAAACAAAAGAAATGTTTCATTGTTGAAAAGAGCCATATCCATCAGAATTGATCATCATGGGAGCAGCTAGGTAGTGCAGTGGTTAGAGCACCAGCCCTGAAGTCAGGAGGACCTGAGTTCAAATCTGGGCTCAGACACTTCCTAGCTGTGTGACCCTGGGCAAGTCATTTAACCCCAATTGTTTCAGGAAAAAAAAAAAAAGAATTGATCATCATATAGTATTGTTGTTGCTGTGTATAATGATCTCCTGGTTCTGCTCACTTCACTCAGCATCAGTTCATGCAAGTCTCTCCAGGCCTCTCTGAAATCGTCCTGCTGGTCGTTTCTTGCAGAACAATAATATTCCATAACATTCATATACCATAATTTATTCAGCCACTCTCCAATTGATGGGCATCCATTCAGTTTCCAGTTTCTAGCCACTACAAAAAGGGCTGCCACAAACATTCTTGTACATGTGGGGTCCTTTCCTTTCTTTATGATTTCTTTGGGATATAAGCCCAATAGAAATGCTGCTGGGTCAAAGGGTATGCAAAGTTTGATAACTTTTTGAGCATAGCTCCAAATTGCTCTCCAGAATGGCTGGATCCGTTCACAGTTCCACCAACAATGCATCAGTGTCCCAGCTTCCCCACATCCCCTCCAACATTCATCATTATCTTTTCCTGTCATTTTAGACAATCTGACAGGTGTGTAATGGTACCTCAGAGTTGTCTTAATTTGCATTTCCCTGATCAATAGTGATTTGGAGCACCTTTTCATATGACTAGAAATGGTTTTAATTTCATCATCTGAAAATTGTCTGTTCATATCCTTTGACCATTTATCGATTGGAGAATGGCTTGAATTCTTATAAATATGAGATAATTCTCTATATATTTTAGAAATGAGGCCTTTATCAGAACCCTTAAACGTAAAGATGATTTCCCAATTTATTGCTTCCCTGCTAATCTTGTCTACATTAGTTTTGTTTGTATAAATACTTTTTAACTTAATATAGTCAAAATTATCCATCTGGTGTTCAATTAAGAGTTCCAATTATTCTTTCGACATAAATTTATTCCATCTCCACAGGTCTGAGAGGTAAACTATCCTATGTTTCTCTAATTTACTTATAGTATCACTCTTTATATCCAGATCATGAATCCATTTAGATCTTATCTTGGTATGTGGTGTTAGATGTGGGTCAAGCCCTAATTTCTTCCACACTAGTTTCCAATTTTCCCAGCAGTTTTTGCCAAATAGTGAGTACTTATCCCAGAAGCTGGGGTCTTTGGGTTTATCAAACACTAAATTGCTATAGTTAATGCCTAGTTTGTCTTGTGATTGTATCCTATGCCATTGATCAACTACTCTATTTCTTAGCCAGTATCAAATGTTTTTGATGACAGCTGCTTTACAATATAGTTTTACATCTGGTACAACAAGGTCACCTTCATCAGCCTTTTTTTTTTATTAATTCCCTTGAAATTCTTGACCTTTTGTTCTTCCAAATGAACTTTGCTACTATTTTTTCTAGATCTGTAAAATAATTTCTTGGGTGTTTGATTGGTATGGCACCTAGTCTACATTCTTAAGACTTCATGATGAGATGACCTTTTCTCTTGCCAAAGGAAACTCCTACTTGTGGGTTTTGCTTTCATCCCTTCACTTCCCCTTTTGGACTTTGCTTCATTGATCATTCTTATTATTTGGCATCTTTAGTTTCTGCTTCTTCAGTTTCTTTAGGATTCTTCTCTGACAACATACACATGCAGGTTTCCCCATCATTAAAACTGAAAAACTTTCCTACTAACATCTGAAGATATCTCATCTCTCTCTTCCTTTTCACTAGCAAACTCAGAATAAGTACTGATGATTCTACATTTCCTTATTACTCACTCACTCCTTCAAAACCAGCAATCTAGCTTCCAGCCCCAAAAGCCTCCTGAAATCACTCTTTTACCAATTACAATTGGAAATTGCCAAATACAATGCATTCTATTTACTTTTATCCTCCTTGACCTTTCTGCAGCATGGCACTGCAGAGAAAGGGCTAAGTAATTACTTAGAAATATGGGTGGAAAACCTAAAGTCTGACAGCCAATCAGGAAGCTTCCTGATTAGCTAGCAGTAGGTCTAGAATTAGAGAATAAGAAAATGAGATTGATCCAGATGATTTAGGGAGGAGAATGCTAAAATTGTTGCAGTGATGTTTTAGAGATCAGATACCATTTTCAACTGGGGTCATAGGAGGAACCAGACATTGTGGCATGAGGCTCTTGGCTTAGAAAGGATCATAAATCATGCTAAACCCAAATACCTTTAGTTAAGCATTTATGTTTAGGAGCAATTCAGTGTAGGACAAAGTTAATTTCATTTCTAATGACCTTACTTTGTTATTTCTAACTATGTACTTTTTCTTTTCCCTTATAAATAGATCCTAGAAAATATAGCCTTGTAGTATATGGAGACAAGGAAAAATGTGTATGAAGACAAGGAGAAGGGAAAAAGGAAGTTGAAGCTAGACCAAGTCATTTAGTTGCAGTTGCAATGGCAAGAGAAAAGAACCAGGTTATTGGGACTGTCCCTGCGTTGCCTTTTTTTTTTTGTCATATCAAAGGAAAATTCAGGAGGTACAATACTTTAACTTGAGATCCAGGCACCATTAAAAGTTTAGAAAATATGAAGATGAGGAGAAAGCAGGGGAGTCAAAGACAAAGTTTTCTAGGAGGGGTTTCTAAATAAAAAGGAAATGGTAAATAAGATAGCTAATTTCAAGTCAGTGTAGCCTAAGGTACAGATTTGAATTCTTTCTTATTTCTCTCTCTTGGTTCTACTATAAGACCAATCCCTCATAAAGCCCTTGTATAAAGACATTCTCCATGGCTCTGCCCTCAAGTCATTTTCTCTTCTTGCTCTTTAGGTAATCCTAAAAACTTTCACTGTTCCAATTACTATTTCTTTGCAGGTAACTGCCAAATTTTTTCAAATCCCTGAGCTTTAGTCCATATTGCTAAATGCCTACTGAACATCTTATCTAACAATACCTCAAAATCAATATTTGCAACTAAATTCAAGTTTCCCTTAAATCTCCCATTTCAGTTGATGGTACCAATATTCTCTTACTTACCCAGTTTTGAACCCTTAGTTATCCTTGATTTTTTCTCTCTACTTTTATTTCCTATCCAATTACATTCTAAGACTGGTGAAGTCTATCTTTGAAAAATCTTTTGTAAAATTTTTCTCTCTTTCCCTTTTCACTATAACTCTTTCCCCCTTTGCAGTTACACTTTTGGTGAAGGCCTGAATACTCTCTTATTTAACTTTTAACTTTCTGCAGTCTAGTGTACAATCTAATCATTTAAATAAAACATTTTCTTCCAAAGTCACCAAAGATCTCTTAGTTGACAGATCCAATGACCTCTCAATACTCAACCATCTTGAACTCTTTACAATCTATGTCACTGTCAATCATCCTTTTCTCCTCATCCTCTTTGCTCTTGGTTTGTGTTATTGCTCTCTCCCAGTTCTCATCCCTCTCAAACTGCTCCTTCTCAGTTTCTTCTGATGGGATATTTATCCAGATTACACACTTACTAACCATGGGTGTCATCCAAGGCTTTGTACTGATTCTCTCTTCTCTTACTCTTTTGCTGGAGGGAATCTGAGATTTTCTGAATTCAATTACCATCTCTATGGAGATGATTCTTAGATCTATTTATCCAGCTCTAAAATCTCTTGTCAGCTCTAGTGCCCCTTTGACAATGATAATTACTTTTTTACTTGATACTCTTTTCTCTCTATGTTTTCTTGACACTACTCTCTTCTGTTCCTCTTCCTACATAAGTGCTACTTTTCAGTCTCTTCTGCCAGATCTTAATCTGAGTTACAACTGCTAACCATGAAGGATTGCCTAAGATTCTGTACTGGGTCCCTTTCCCTTCTTTTACTACTTCACTTGATGATCACATAAGCTCCTATCATTTCTATGGAGATGATTCCCCGATATATTTATTCAATCTTAATTTCCCTTGTGACTTCTAGTCTCACATCTCTAACTGCCTTTTAGACATCCTCTTAAACCCAACATACTCCAAGTGGAACTCATTACCTTTCCCCTCAAACACTCTGCTTTCCTAATTTCCCTATTACAGTTAAGGGTACCATTATCCTTCTAGTCATCCAGGCTTGCAACTGGGGTATCATTCTTGATATCCTGTTATTTCCACCTGTGTTACACCTTTTATAATTGCTCCCTTCTCTCATATCACAACCAACTCTCTGATCTATAGGTGTGAATCACCACATACTTGAACTACTTCAGTAGCCTCACCCTACTCCCATCCAAACTTCACAATCATCAGTTATCAAAATGACCTTCCTAAATGAAGGTATGAACATATCACCACCCAATTCAAAAAAAAATGCCAATGGTGTCTCATTATCTCTTGGATCAAATATAAAATCATCTTTAGGCTTTTAAAGACTTTTATGACCCCTTCTTAACGTTCTAGTCTTATCACACCTTCATCTTTTCAAAGTACTCTATTGTATTATGAGTCCGGCTTCCTTGCTATTCTTACCACAAGACATTCTATCTTCCAACTTGGGGCATTTTCATTGGCTGTCACCCATAGCTATAATGTTTTTCTTCTTGGGTTTTGGCTTTTGATTTCCCTAACTGCCTTCAGGTCTGATTACATAGTTGTTTGCACACTATCATTTTCATTAGATTGTGAAACATTTGAAAGCAGGGCTTTTTCTCTCCTTTTCTTTGTATCCCTAGAATTCACACAGTGTCTGACACATAATTTCCTTGTGATGTGTTGTTGTTAACCTGGTACCTTATACTCTTCAAGATGAAAGACAATCCTTATCTTGGTATATAATTCCCTCCATAAAGATACATGATTTCAATGATATGGCTTCAATCTAGTGACTGTTACCCTTCTATAAATCAAGAGATAGTCAATAGTTGCTATGCAAAAAAAAATCATAATTCCGTGTACAACTTAATAATAAGCATCTCTAAATTTATCTATAATGGTTACAGAATAGGAGAATGTTAAGAGTCAGAAGAGTTCTTAGTGGCTATCTACTCCAACCCAAACCTCAACAGAATCCCTCTGTAACCTTCCCACTGTGAGGCTGTCCAATCTTTTGAAGTCCTTTTTTTTTTTGCATTTTCTTTTTTTTGGGGGAAAGGGTTACATTTTCAATAGTTTTTTATTTTTTTCCAAATACATGTAAAGATAGTTTTCAACATACATTTTTTGTAAGACTTTCTATTACAAAATTTTCTCCCTCATTCCCTTATCCTTCTCCTCAAGACAGAAAGTTATCTAATATAGGTTAAATATGTGCAATTCTTTAAAAAATATTTCCACAAAATATATATACAAATATTCGATTTGTCAAGTATTTTAACATAATTAACATGTAGTGGATTTCCTGCCATCTAGGGGAGGGGTGGGGAGTAGGAGGGGAAAATTTGTAACAGAAAGCTTTGTAATGGTTAATGTTGAAGAATTACCCATACATATGTTTTGCAAATAAAAAGTTTTAATAATAATAATAAAATAAAAAATAAAAGGTGCATTAGACTTAAAAAAATTCACACATTTGTCAGGTTGTGCAAGAAAAATCAGACCAAAAGGAAAAAAAATCACCAGAAAGAACCCCCCCCCCAAAAAAGTAAAAGCACTATGCTTTGATCCATATTTAGTCTCCATAATTCTCTCTCTAGAAGGAAATGACATGGGGCAGCTAGGTGGTACAGTGGATAGAGCACCAGCCTTGAAGTTGGGAGGACTTGAGCTCAAATCTTTATCAGAACCCTTAAATGTAAAGATGATTTCCCAATTTATTCCTTCCCTCCTAATCTTGTCTGCATTATTTTTGTTTGTACAAATACTTTTTAACTTAATATAATCAAAATTATCTATCTGGTGTTCAATTAAGAGTTCCAGGTCTCCTTTGGACACGAATTCCTTCATTCTCCACAGGTCTGAGAGGTAAACTATCCTATGTTCCTCTAATTTGCTTATAACATCACTTTATGTCTAAATCATGAATTCATCTAGATCTTATCTTGGTATATGGTGTTAGGTGTATGTCAAGCCCTAATTTGTTCCATACTGGTTTCCAATTTTCCCAGCAGTTTTTGTCAAATAGTGAATTCTTATCCTAAAGTTGGGGTCTTTGGGTTTATCAAACACAAGATTGCTATAGTTATTGCCTAGTTTGTCCTGTGACCCTATTCTATTCCACTGATCAACTACTCTATTTCTTAACCAGTACGAAATGGTTTTGACGACCACTGCTTTATAATATAGTTTTAGATCTGGCACAGCTAGGCCACCTTCATCAGCATATTTTTTTTTCATTAATTCCCTTGAAATTCTTGACCTTTTGTTCTTCCAGATGAACTCTGTTACTATTTTTTCTAGATCTGTAAAATAATTTCTTGGGAGTTTCATTGGTATGGCACTAAATAAGTAAATTAGTTTGGGTAGTATTGTCATTTTTATTATATTTGCTCGGCCTATCCATGAACACTTGATATATTTCCAACTGATTAGGTCTGACTTTATTTGTGTGGAAAGTATTTTGTAGCTTTCTTCATATAGTTCCTGACTTTTCTTTGGCAGATAGATTGTCAAATATTTTATACTATCGACAGTTATTTTGAATGGAATTTCTTTTTGTATCTCTGGCTGCTGAACTTTGTTGGTAATATATAAAAATGCTGATGAATTATACAAATTTATTTTGTGTCCTGCAACTTTGCTAAAGTTGTGAATTGTTTCTAGTAGTTTTTTAGTTGAGTCTCTAGGGTTCTTTAAGTATACCATCATATCATCTGCAAAGAGGGATAGTTTGGTTTCCTCATTACCTACTCTAATTCCTTTAATCTCTTTTTCTTCTCTTACTGCCAAAGCTAGCATTTCTAATACAATACTAAATAGTAATGGTGACAGTGGACAGCTTTGCTTCACTTCTGATCTTAATGGGAATGGTTTTACTTTGTCCCCATTACATATGATGCTTGCTGATGGTTTTAAATAGATGTTATTGATCATTTCAAGGAAAAGCCCATTTATTCCTATACTCACTAGTGTTTTCAACAGGAATGGATGTTGGATTTTATTAAATGCTTTTTCTGCATCTATTGAAATAATCATGTGATTTTTGTTAGTTTGGTTATTAATATAATTGATTTTGCTGATAGTTTTCCTAATATTTAACCAGCCCTGCATTCCTGTTATAAATCCTACTTGGTCATAGTGTATTATCCTGGGGATAACTTTCTGTAATCTCATTCCTAATATTTTATTTAAGATTTTTGCATCAATATTCATTAGGGAAATTGGTCTATAGTTTTCTTTCTCTGTTTTCACCGTACCTGATTTATCTATCAGCACCCTATCTGAATCATAAAAGGAATTTTGTAGTACACCTTCTTTCCCTATTTTTTCAAATAGTTTATATAATTTTGGAATTGTTCTTTGAATGTTTGATTGAATTCACATGTAAATTCATCTGGCCCTGGAGATTTTTTCTTAGGGAGTTGATTAATAGCTTGTTCTAGTTCTTTTCCTAAAATGGGGCTATTTAAATAATTTATTTCCTCTTCTGCTAACCTGGACAATCTATATTTTTGTAGATATTCTTCCATTTCATTTCGATTATCAAATTTATTGGCATAAAGCTGGGCAAAGTAACTGCTAATTATTGCTCTAATTTCCTCTTCAATGGTGGAAAGTTCTCCCTTTTCATTTTTGAGACTAACAATTTGATTTTCCTCTTTCCTTTTTCTAATAAAATAAAGGCTTATCTATTTTGTTGGTTTTTTCATAAAACCAACTCTTAGCTTTATTTATTAATTCAATAGTTTTCTCATTTTCAATTTTATTAATATCCCCTTTTATTTTCAGAATTTCCAATTTGGTATTTGAGGGCTTTTAATTTGTTCTTTTTCTAGCTTTTTTAATTGTAAGCCCAATTCATTTATCTTCTCTTTCTCTATTTTATGCAAGTAAGCACCTTAAGATATAAAATTACCCTTATAACTGCTTTGGCCGTATACCACAAATTTTGGTATGTTGTCTCATTATCATTCTCCTGGATGAAATTATTGATTATGTCTATGATTTGTTTTTTCATCCATTCATTCTTTAGGATTAGATTATTTAATTTCCAATTAACCTTTGGTCTATTTTCTCCTGGTCTTATATTGCATGTGATTTGTATTGCATCATGATCTGGAAAAAAATGCATTTACTATTTCTGCCTTTCTGCATTTGATTTTGAGGTTTTTACGCCCGGACACATGGTCAATTTTTGTATAAGTTCCACGAACCACTGAGAAAAAAGTAAACTCCCTTTTGTCTCCATTCAATTTTCTCCAAAGATCATACCTAACTTTTCTAATATTTTGTTTACCTCCCTAACTTCTTTCATATTTATTTTGTGATTTGATCTTTCTAATTCTGAGAGAGCAAGGTTGACATCCCCCATGAGTATAGTTTTGCTGTCTGTTTCTTCTTGAATCTCCCTTAACTTCTCCTCTAGGAATTTGGATGCTATACCATTTGGTGCATAGATGTTTAGTACTTATATTGCTTCATTTTCTATGGCACCCTTTAAAAAATATACTTTCCTTCCTTATCTCTTTTAATTAGATCTATCTTTGCTTTTACTTGATCTAAGATGAGGATTGCTATCCTTGCTTTTTTTTGTTCACCTGAAGCATAATAGATTCTGCTCCAGCCCTTTACTCTCACTCTGTATGTATCTCTATGCTTTAGATGTGTTTCTTGTAAACAACATATTGTAGGATTCTGGCTTTTAATCCAGTCTGATATCTGCTTCCGTTTTATGGGAGAGTTCATCCCATTCACATTCACAGTTAAAATAGCTAATTTTGCATTTCCTGCCATCTTATTTACCCAAAGTTATGTTTTCCTCTTTCCATTCCCCTTTCTCGTTTCCCCTTCCCCAGTATTTTGCTTTTGATGACCATTTCCTTCACACAATTCCCCCCCTTTAGAGACCTTATCTGTTTTTTACACCTTTCGCCTAATTCTTTTATTTTCCCTTTTATTAGTCTTTCCCTTTTTTTCCCTCCATTTCCTTCCACTTCCCTATAAGGAAGGACAAGTTTCTCTGTGAAACTGAATGTGTCTGATATTCTCTTTTAAAGCCTAATCTGATAAGAGTAAGATTCACATAATGATCATTCCCCCTCCCTTCTTCCTCTCAATTATATTAGGTTTCCTTTGCCTCTTCATGAGATTTTACCTTATTTTTACCTCCTTTTTTACCTTATTTTCACTTCCTTTTTCCTCTTTTTCCAGTATGATCCCCCTTCCACCTCTGGTTTCCTTTTCATATTATCAAAGTAAAATCAAATTATACCCCCATTCTTTAAGTATATCCATAGTAGAAATATAGTGCTCAAGAGTTCTTTCCTTTTACCTTTTTATGCTTCTCTTGAGTTCTGTGTTTGGAGGTCAAATTTTCTGTTCAGAGTTGGTCTTTTCATTAGAAATAGGTGAAAGGGAATTTACTTCTTTCTGAAATATTTCATCCCACTTTCGGATAATTCTATCTGTTAGAAAATTCTAAATTTTCTTCTATGCAAATTCTATACTTTACTGATAATTTTGTCCTTGGGGATCATGCAGGAAAAAAAAAAGAATTCCATTTTCATACAGCTTCCCCCCTTCAGTTATGTGAACACAGGAAGTCCTTTCTTCTTTAGGGTAATCATTACCTCTTCCTTCAATTAAATCTCCTATTTTAACTCAAGATGTTTCACTAGGCTGCTTATCCTCCTCTAAACACTGATTTACTTGTCAATGTCCTCTGCAAAATGTGGTGCCTCAAACTGAAGAAAATACATTAGATATAGTCTGATCAGGATAGAGTATAATGGGACTATCAGCCTCCATTCCTATTGATTCATACAAATCTATTTTTGAATATGACCAATGATGAAATTGTTTTACTTGACTATACTTATTTGTTACAAGAGTTTTGTTTTTCTTTTCCTAATAAAATTAGTGAGAGGAAGAGAAAATAATTGTTTAATTGAAAAAATATTTTAATTTAAAAAGAAAGAAAAAAGACATCATGAATATGAAGAAAAGGTAAGCATGTTTGACTAGAATAATGTGTGTGAGAAAGAACAATGTGAAACCACTCTAAAAAGATGGAGGCAGATTACAAAGAGCTTTGTATGTCAGATAAAATTCTTCTTCTTTGATCCTAAAAACAATATAATGCTTCTATAAAGGAGGGAAGTGACAAAGTCAGAGCTATGATTTAAGATTATAAATTTGACAGCTATGTAGATGATTCATTGGAGAGAGAAGGGATTTGATTTATCTAATTCTGAGAGAGCAAGGTTGAGATTCCCCACTATAATAGTTTTGTTGTCTATTTCTTCTTGCATATCTCAACTTCTCTAGGAATTTGGAGGCTATATCACTTGGTGCATATATGTTTAGTATTGCTGTTTTGGAAGTAAAATGGAAATTATAGATAAGTAACATTAGGAAATATAGAGTTCAGGATGATTCTGAGGTTGCGAACCTGGATATAGTGATTCTCAACACAAACAGAGAAGTTAGGAACAAAGATGGATTTGGGGTGAAAGATGAGCTCTGTTTTGGACATGTTAAATTTGACATGTTTATTGGACAATCAGGTAGAAATGTATAGCAAACAGGTTGTTAGTGATATATGACTGGATTCAAGAAAGAAATGAAATCTGGAAATATGGATTTGAAAATCATCTGCTTAGAAATCACAACTGAACACAGGGAAATCAATGACTGAAAGAAAACAAGGCCCACCAGAATAACATGTTCACCAAAGTAGCATGCAAGTCTTTATCAAATGTCTTGCTAATAATAAGCTAGGTAAAGTATATGACATGCCCTGATCTATTACTGTAGTAATGTCAAAAAGCATATCATGATTATTTTGCAAGTTATGTGGGCTCTTTCTGACCTTTTCTATATATTCAAAGAACAACTTCCAAATAATACATTCTAAAACTAGGAATACCAGGAATAAAGTCAAGTTCACTGCCCTAGAATTTGCTGACTCAATTCTTTTCTTTTTATTGAAAACTGGGAAAATATTTGAGAATGTGCTTCTCCAACATAAGCCCTTCTCTCGTTCTTTTTAACCAAGGCTCAGCAATCACATCAATTAACTATTTCAAAACTCATTCAGACTTGAAATGATTGAGGGCTAAGTAATTTTTTGTTACCTTCTTATTTTTCTGAGTATAAACTTTTTATCAACCATTTATGTTAAACACCTGATTTTTACTACCAAGGAAGAAGTACAAATGATCAATCAATCAATCAACATAATAAGCATGCTGGGGATACAAAGAGAGGTGAAAAACAGTCCCTGTTCTCTAGAAGTTTAATCTAATAGGAACTTTTCAATCTATATGAGGAAATAGATCTCTCACTTGGATCATATTTAAAGCCTTTTCACCTTGATAGTACTGGCCAGAGCTTACATTCTGCTGGCATTCTTGAGAACTTGGGGTCACTTCCATGCCATGATGACGCATTGGGACAGGATTTCATTAGAAGAAAACACTCTGCTCAAGCAAAATTGAACTATTAAATATACTCTAATCTCATAATGCTTCCTCTTAACTTTTTGCTTTTGCACACAGCATCTTCCATGTCTAGAACAGCTCTTCTTTCTTCATCTATTGACTGAAATACCTTCTTTCCTTTAAGCCAAATCTGAATATTACTTTTCTACAAACTTTTACTGATCCCTCTCCTTAAAAATGATCATTATTTCTTTGATCCTTCTATTTATCACTTCTCCTAAACAGGTTTTCAATCACATTATATGTCGGTACTTGCAAAGCAAGGGAGTTTAGGTAGGATGTCTAAGGTTCCTAATAGTTTTAAATCCTTATGCCTGATCACTGCTACTAGGCTGTAAGTTTTTTTTTTTTTTTAAAGAAGAAGGCCATTATCATTCTTCATTTTTGAATTCCTGAAATATAGTACCTAGCATATAATTAATTAAACTGATAAGCTATGGCAATGGAGGAAGGGAAAAGAAAAAGCCTGGATAACTTAATTCCTCATATACAATTACCAACATTCCCATTAAGCAGCTTTGTCCTCCTCTCTCTCCAAAATCTTACCCAGAGGCCTTCATGAGCATCAGCATTAACCTGGTCATATCGATCTTTTCATTGCTTCTATTCATCCACTGAAGGGGATTGTAATAAGAAGCAAAAAGTCAAAAGGTAAGTAGCTGGTGGAAGGCAGAGCTGAACAGGGTCTGTTTAATCCACAATTAGGGAATTAATCTATTAAGGAACTGAGGTTTGGTGATGTTACTTTTGGGGAATGAAGACAAAGGTACAGATGGACAGATATATGGAGGTAGATATTTTAGGATAGACTACAGAAAAATTATCATTAAGTTATGATAATATTTGTTCTTTATTTCAAGTGTTCTTAAGGCAGTAACACCAGGAGTTTTACATTTGAATGTATCACTGAATAATATCCATGAGAAAAGGAAAATAGACAAATAATAATAAAATAAAATCAGGTGCTATCTTCAAAAACATAGAATAACTAAAGTCAAAGGCAAGTTATGGTAATTGCCTCTCTATAACATTCTCTATGATCTTCTGACTGAAGAAGCTTGGCAGCTTTTTTTTTTATTTGTTTGTTAGTATGCCCAATATACTTAGAAAAGGACAACTAAAAGGAACCAAGTATCTTCAGAGGGCAGAAAGTATTTAGGGAAGTATTCTGGACCTAAGAAGGCCTTTAGGAAATACTCGAGAAGCAGCAAAACTGAACAATGAAAAGCAAACTAGAAAACCTGAGATCAAAGGGTGGATTTTATTTCTTTATCAAATGATTTTACTTAGCAAATATAAATAAATTCATTTTTCCTGCAAGGGAAATGAGGTAGAGATCCACCTCCTTGCATAAATTTAATATTAAGAACACAATTTAAATGTTAGGTAGTTAGGTGGCACAGGAGAGATAGAGAGCACTAGTATTGAAATCAGGAAAACCTGAGTTTAAATCTGCCTTAGAGACTTACTGTTCAAGTCACTTAACTTTTGTTTGCCTCAGTTTCCTCACTTACAAAATGGGGATAATAACAGCAACTATTTCCTGGGGTTGTGGGGAGGATCAACTGAATTAATAATTATAAAGTGTTTAACACACTGTTTGGCAGATGCTAAGTACTTATGAGATTATATGATAGTTAGCTAGCAGTATTATATACTGATGATTACATTCTGACCCAGATATCAGTCTTATGTTAATTCTGAAATTAAAAAAAAAAAAGATACAAGGTCAATGTTTGCAATTTCAAGAAGCAAGAGGAGACTGTGTTCAATGAAGAAGTACATTCATTAAAGTCATGAAGAGGTCTCTGTTGTCCTAGAGAAGAACCTTTGAGTCCTTTCATTAAGTTATTAATGACTAGAAAGGGATACTACAGACTTTTGGAAGATGAAAACTAATGTTTCAACTAATTGTTAAGGGGCCAATAAAGAACTTCAAGGCTGACGACTATTTTCATTGTGTCAAATGTGTCTAAAATACAGGATTTCATTTTCTATTCCTGAGGAACAGAGTTCACTTACATTGAATTAAATATACTTCATTCAACAAATGTTTTGAGATGACTGTCCAGAGTCAATTTTCAGTTTTGAAAATGACTGACAGGTTTACCATCAAAATTCTTGAATCATAATCCACTTCACAATGGTGAATCAAATAAACAGTTTCATGCTGATTTGCTATTTTCTAAAGTGACGTCAAACTTTAAATTGACATGGAAGGTAAATGCTGAAGGAAACATTTTTCAAACTTATAAAACATATGGAGAGAAGCAACATGATGAAATAGAGACTGTCAGCCTTAGAGTCAAGAAAGTTTGGTTTTAAGTCCTGAATCTCACATATGTTAACTGTGTTAATGTGGGTAAGTCACTCAATCTCAGTATTACAGTAAACTTGTAAGACTGCAAATTAAAGATGAATTGGTAGCAGAAATTACATATTTAGCAACTTCCTCATCCAATCAGAAAAAATGGTGCAAGCCAACACACAATGATACACACACACACACCCTCAAAAATACCGTAATGTTTTCAGAAGTTCCTTTGCTAAAATAATCTTGGAACAGAGTGACTACCTTATCATTTATTTTAGGGTTCAATAAACAGAATTCATGTCTTCCTTGCTTGAAATCTGCTTCTTCCTGCCAAGATCATTACCATCTTTCCAATTATAGGGGGTTGAAACCTCCGTTATCCTTATTTCCTGCCACAACCCTAGCTCAGGTCCTTATCACCTCTTGATGAGACTATGGCAACAGCCTCATAATAACTAGTCTTTTCTCAAGTCTTCTCCTCTTCCACTCTATTTTCCAGCTAAGTGGGACTGTGGATAGAGCAGGCGTGGGGAAAAAAATCTGGCCTCAGATACTAGTCATGTGACTCCCACAAGTCATTTAACCTCTGTTTGCCTCAGTTTCCACATCTGCAAAATGATCTATCTCCTAGGGTTTGTTATGAGGATGAAATGAGATAATTGTAAAGCAGCTAATACAGCACTTGACACATAAGTTAAATGTTAAATAGAAACGTTACTTATACTTAGCTGTATAATAATACAGCTGCCAAAGTGATAATTCTACATCGCAGTTCTTATTATGCCACTCACACATTCAAGAAATTCCCAAACCAAACTCCTCTGTTTGGCATTTAATTTTCATAAGCTAGCTCCAATCTACCCTTCTGGACTAATCACATATCATTCCCCTTCCCACACTTCCTGTCTAGTCACACTGTCTTTTTGCTATTTATTCCATACATGTGGCATTCGGTCTCTTGTCTCCATGCATTTATACAGGCTTCTTTCTCTCCTCTTTGGACCTACAATGCACTCACTCTTCATCTTTAACTTTGAGAATTCCTATTTTCTTTAATAGCTCGGCTAAAATTTTACTACCTATGTGAGAGCCTTTCCTGATCCCTTGAGCTGCTAGAGTTCAATTATCTATCCAATTACTTACTTTAGAGTAACTTTGCATTAAATATGTGTTTAAATGTTTCACTTTTTAAAATTTAAGTTCCTTGAAGGCAGGGAGTATTTCATTTTTGCCTTTGTATTCTTAATAATTAGCTAAATGCCTGGAACACGGCATTTAGTTTAATTAATTAATTAGTGCTTGCTAACTGATTTTAAAAATCCATTGGCATCTGCTTATTTAATGAAATTTACTTACTGTTAATCTCACTCCTGAAATCAAATGTAATTTTAAAAATAGGAATGCTCTATTTTGATGATTATGTTACTGAGAAAACTATCTTAAAGAATTAGAGAGACAAATTACATTAAACAGTTTTCTGATGGCATGTTAAATAGATGAAAGTATACTAAAGAAAATAAAATTAACCAGAGCACTAAAAGATTATTAAATCTGTTTTCTCAAAATTTAACAATTTCTATAAAAGTATATAGGTCATGTGGTGATGTTCCTTTTAAATGTTCTCTTTAAAGTTCAAAGAATATGTGTTAATCAGCTCAAAGTCCTGAGTTCACTATCCACCTAAATGGATTGTCTCAGTCTCCCCTTCTTCCAGAGTCACAGACTGAACTTCTAACATTGGTCAATATTTTAGCACAAATATGGGTTATTACTCAAAAATGGAAACCAGGAAAATATGGATGGTCCAGCATAGCCCATCCTCCCCTGCTCTGCATCTACTAAAAAATGACAGAAATTATAAATTGGTTTCATTTATGTCAGTTTCCTTATTCATGAAGCATCTTCTTCACAGTTATCCCGTGACTCAGAGTTCAAGTATCTTAATAATAAGGAAACTAGGCTTGGAGCAATGAAATTCAGTGGAAAAAAGGTGCTGGATTAGAAGTCAGAATAACTGTGTTCAAATCATAGCTACAGCAATATCTATATAATATTAAGCAAGGAAGTTTACCCATTAGAGCCTCTTTTTCCATATCCATAAAATGAGGAAGCTGTATTAAATAACTAACTATAAATCTATGATCCTCTGACCATAAATTCATAGTCATATAACTAGGAAATAAGACAGCTGAGATTTTAATTCAGGTCATTCAACTGCAGATTTGGCACTCTTTCTACTATGAAACTACTTTCACAGTTCTTTTGCTTATAATTTTCACCTCTTATACTAAATAGGAAAAAAATGAAAATAATCATTAGAATCCAGTTAGTGTTGCTACTGTGAACACTCTATGACAAAAAAACAACTTAAACTATTGTGTTTTTAGCAAAATTGATCATATTGTCTTAATGAAATTTATGTGCATGTATGTAATGTGTATAACACATTTATATTTGTGTGTGTATATATATACAGGTGTGTGTGTATGTATAAAACACATAATATACAATCCAGAAGTAATAAAGAAAATTTTTGGTAAAAATGATGGAACATGTTTCTTAAAATTCATATACCAAACCGGAAGAACTGGGGAAGTCCCAAATGAAGGAAAAAGAAAAAAGTTTGGAATAACTGCATTACAGTAATCAAGTTAAGACATGGTATTTAAGTTTAATGTCTTAGATTAAAATAATTGATAATATTCAAGTGTTCATTATTCATTCATTTAACAAAGTAAGGTTTTGAAAACAAATTCTCTTTTTGAACATATCATTGTCAGAAGCTGGTCTTGCCTACCAAGAATTAAGAATATTCCTTGGAAAAACAATTCTAAGATTTCCAGTGTTCTGTTTCCAAGAGGCAAACATCTTATGTCTCACCACCATCACGTAGTCAGAACACCAAACAACTCTATGATATTAATTACATGTACTGGAAATCAAGGGTGGGTAGAATAGTTTTTATTTTTTTATCAAGACAGATAAAGCACCAACTATTAGATCTTCCTGGAGACTCACAAAACAACTTAAAAAAAAGAATTTAGTACCAATGTTATGAGCACATTTATTTTGGCTTTCAAGAGATAACATCATCAAAGTCTGACTTCGAAACATAGTGGACTTCTTCATCATTGATAAGCCTCATGAAAGTTTACTTTGTGAGTATTTGCAAAGTGGTGCTGACTAATGGTTTAAAATATATTAAATTATATCTACCTCAAAGGGTAAAAACATATGAAGAGAGTTATTAACCTACCATTTTTCTGATAAGAGAACTTTTAGCACCTTCACTTATCTAGAAAGAAGTCAAAATTGGCTTCCATTTCTGATCTCCTGGCTTTTCTGTACATTGTCCTTCATACCTAAAATGTCATTTCTCGTCATCTGTCCTTAGAATTCATAAAACAAGTTCAGATGGCACTTCCTTTGAGGTACCTTCTGATTCCCTCAGTTATTAGTTATTATCTCTCTACTCAAACTATCTTGTTTTTATCTATTTGTTTGTATATACTGTATCCTATCTCAATTCCTCTCAGTAGAATATAAGCTTCTTGAGGACACAAACTGTTTTTCATTTTTTGCCTTTAATTCCACACTAGCACAGAGTAGGCACTGTTCTGTTGAAAAAAAATTGTTGAATTGGAAGTGAGATGTTCCAAAGATTTATGGGTAAAGAAGAAAATAACCACAAAACCCTACACAGCCCTTGGATTAGATTCAATAGGCCTTCATTTGTAAATTGAATTAAAATATGAATAAAACAAGATAGCTAATTTAGTGAGTCAGGTTATAAGAAAATTAGAATGGGGCAAGGTTCCTAGAGACATATCCACTAAGAGCTAAAAAGTGACAGCTGACAGTGAAGGGGTGGGGAAACTATAAAAATTATTGAAGATAGAATAAATGCTTTGGAGTCACTTAGCTTAAGAACAAACAGCAATAACCTCCCACAGAATCACCTTCTATTGCAGCACAAAGTAATGAGATGTTAATAACAATGATTTCTAGTCATCAAGAAAAGGATAAATTATGTTCAGTATACCTAGACCAAGAATGCAGGGAACTGTGCAAAATGTTATAGGGAGATGTTAATCAAAATGATTAACCTAGAAAAGTCTGGGCATTTAGATAATAGGGAATTCAGAATGGTAGGTAGAGTACTTAATACAAAATAGATACTCCATAAACATTTGCTGAACAATCTTTTTTCTTTCACCAGATTTATAAACATGTATCCTAGTTGGGATATATTCTCAGAGGCCTTGTTAAATCACCTCTGGAATCCTGTTTTGGTTTTGGGCACTACATTTTTGGAAAGAAACTGGAACATATCCAAAGGATGGTGAACAAGAATGATGATGATGATGATAATGATGATGATGTAGTAGCTGGAAATCATAACATATGAGTCAATTTAAAGAATCTGAGTTATTTATCTTAGAAATAAGAAGGTATTAGATAATGGGATATATAATAGATATCATTCAAGTATCTGAATGACTATTCTATAGAAGAGGGATTAGACAAGACTTTACTTAGTCCCAGATAACAGATCTCTAAGTAATAAGAAGTTGAAGAGAGATTTCAGTTCAGTTTGAGGGTAAATTGCAAAATAATTAGAGAAGTAAAGGTACTAATAGAGATAAGATATGTTGAACTGGAAGTGAAGAGATTTGAAGATAAGTAGAAGACCTCAAGAGAAGTAAAGATAATAGAGAAGTTAAAAAAGTAAAAGAATATTCCATAAGGTAATGGAAAAGATGTGACTCCTCCTCCTTCATTTCCCCTCTTCCTACTCCTGGTATTTATTCTCTTTTTTAACTGGACCTTTGATTTTACCAAGGTTAGGAGTCCCTGATGAAGAATTTCCTCTACTAATGATACAAATTAGTTTTAAAGAGTTATTTGAACTCAGCTCCTCCTGACTTCAGGGCTGGTGCTTTGTCCACTCCACCACCTAGTTGCCCCCTAAAGAGTTATCTGGGAGCACTGAAAAATTAAAATACTTGTCCAGAGTCAGATATGAACTCAGGTCAGCTCTCTATCCATTCACACCATAGTGTTCTTCCTCCCACCCCACCCCCAGTTGACATTTATACAGTGCTTTAAAGTTTGTAAAACACTTTAAAATATACTTGAGTCAAATAAAAACTATATGAAATTGTATTATAAATATTATCCTCATTTAGCAGAAGAAACTGAGGTTCATGGAAGTTAGGAAATCTTGCCACTGGTCACACAACTGGTGTTGGAGACAAGAATTGAATACAGGTAGTTCTGATTCCAAATGTAGTAGTAGTAGTTGGTAGTAGTAGTAGTAGCACCACTACTACTACTACCAACTACTACTACTACTACTACCTCTACTACTACTACTACTACTACTACCACCACCACCGCCACTACTACTGCTACTACTACTGCTGCTACTACTACTACACACTATGCTTATCAGTAGTGATGAGTTTCTCATAACAGGAAATATTCAAGATGAGACTAGATAACTATTTGTCAGGGATGCTACAAAGAATAGTCCCACTGGATTGGATGCTTTCTTGAAATCTCTTTCGAATTTGAAATTTTGAGTTAGAGGTAGCTGGGTATGTTATAGTAACCTATTAGCTGTTTGATCTTAGGCATGCTATTGAACCTCCCTGAGTCCCAATTTCCTTATCTAAAAAAGGAATAATTGTAGGGTGGTTTTGTTTGTTTGTTTTGTTGTTGTTGTTGTTGTTTTGCTTTTTGCTGAGGTAACTGGGGTTGAGTGACTTGTCCAGGGTCACACAGCTAGGAGGTGTCTGAGACCACATTTGAACTAAGGTCCTCATGACTTCAGGGCTGGTACTTTATCCACTGCGCCACCTAGCTGCCCAATTGTAGGGTGTTTTGAGGATCAAATGAAATAATACATGTAAAGGAATATGCTTTGTAATGTCTAAAGTGCTTTGCAAATATAAGATATTATTACTTCCATTTCCAAATCACTCATCAAAACCTCTAAAGTAAAAAGAAGAAAATTAAGTTAAAATGAACTGTGATATCTAATTTTTAATACTCAGCAATTGGGGGGAAGTTAGGAAGCTTCATTTTCTTAAGTTCAATTCTAGCCTCAGACACTTCCTACCTGTGTGATCCTGAGCAAGTCAACTTAACTCTGTTTTCCTCCATTTCCTCATCCTTACAATGAGCTGGAGAAGAAAATGACAAACAACTCCAGTATCTTTGCCAAGAAAACCCCAAATGGGGTCACAAGGAGTTGGACATGACTGAAAAGAATGAAATACGAGAAGCAATTTGGGGAACTGCCCTTATGGTTGACCCAATTTGAAAAGGCAGATATGCCTGAGGATAAGTGGATGGACTTTCTCTTTTTGGCAGAAATCTATGATTCCTCACATAGAACAAGTTGGAAATGGATAAACTTGAGAAAACAGCCTTGAATAGCATCCAGATAAATTATAGCTAATTTGCTAAGGCAGGACTGGGGAGTATATCCTGTGCTCACCTCACTTCCTTTAGTATAGTCAATTGAGTCTGCTTTGCTCCTAAAATGTTTACTAAATAGTAAAAGTGAGAAAGAATCATGAAATTGTTTCCTGGATCACTATGTCTTCATTCAATGAAAGGGTCTAAAACCTTTACTCTGAGGAAAGTGAAAATTGGCTGACAATATTTGCTATATTTTACATATATTTATACCTCCAAATTATATTATATAAAATCACTGTGATTATACTTAATTCCTATCAAAGAGGCATTGAAAAAGCCTTAGAAGGGACTCTAAGGAATCACCTTATATATTCTATCATATCATTTCCCCTATCCCCTGGCAGGCTATCATCTTCAGAATTCCTGCACTAAAGTTGTAGTAAAGTATTACCACTGTACTATTTACTCAACTTCAGTTGAGTAAACTCTAGGCAATCACCTAAAACACCAATCTTTGGTTCCTTTTTTCTCTCTCATTTTTGTTCCTCTTTTTCATTATCCTCTTATCCTACTTGCCTCTCCTTTTTTCTCTCTTTTATTTGTATAATTGTTTTTTATTTATATAAGTTTAGTTCCATTAATGTCTTATTGAGGTATAGAGGTAAGCTCCAAGTCTCAATTTATGAGCTAGTGAGTTCCAGCAGCAAATAGATTTAGTTAAATAGGTCCATCACTAGCAAAACAGTCTCTGTGATAAATTCTTTTTTTTTTTTTTTTTTTGCTTTTTGCTGAGGCAATTGGGGTTAAGTGACTTGCCCAGGGTCACACAGCTAGGAAGTGTTAAGTGTCTGAGACCAGATTTGAACTCAGGTCCTCCTGACTTCAGGGCTGGTGCTCTATCCACTGCGTCATCTAGCTGCCCCCTGTGATAAATTCTTCTTTTTTTTTTTTGCATAACATATGTGTGGGTAATTCTTCAACAATAACCCTTACATAGCTTTCCGTTACAAATTTTTCCCCCCAACTTCCCCACCCCTTCCCTAGATGGCAGGATATCCACTACATGTTAATTATGTTAAAATATTGGCAAATCGAATATATGTATACATATTTCCAAACTTATCATTGTTGTGCAAGAAAAATCTTATGTGATAAATTCTTTAGCCAAGAAAAAAACATGTTTAGCTTCGGAGGTTTTGGGGCATAATGAAGTCATTTAACTCTGTCCTATAAGAAAGTACATCTCAAAAACAAATAGTCTTTCCTTCCAGTATAAAATCAACCTTGATTTCAAATTCTACTATATAGCATATAATACAGGATCCAATAGTTAAAAAGAGACTCAAGAACATTTAGTTCAGGGAGACAGTCAAGATGACAGAGACTAGACAGGACTTTGCCTGAGCTCTTCCAAGCTTCTGTGTGGGGGTACAGAGACCCTGACAAAATCGACTACTTGAAGACTTCTCAAAGTGAAGGTAAAAGATTTATTAGAATCTTGAGAGAAGCAGGCAGTCCGCCCTCCTGGATAGTCAAGAATGAGAAGTGCCTCCTAGGAGCTGAGAAACCTAGGTTAAATAGACAAGCACTGCCCAACCCTTCCCCAAAAACTCCCTTAAGCAAAGCTTTTGTCTTGATTGGCTCTTGCAGTTATTTTCCCCTATATTGTAGGTGAGTGATTATGGGTTGACTAAAAATGCAGTAATGTAAGCAAAAGTTTCATTATTCTAAAATTAGATGATTTCTAGGAAATTGAAACTTACGCCTTGAGACTGAGGCCCAAGGCTTCACATACTTTAGCAGATAGTCTCTGAGAAACCATAATATCCATTCTCCACACTTCCTTCAGAATCAATACCAGATCAAGCCTCTTAATAGGTTTTGGAGTGACAGAACTTACAAGTATTTGGAGTGTGATAAATTTCCAGCAGAAGATATCTTGGAAAAACTTCAGAAAAGGCCTGTTTCAATCAGTCAGGGGAGAGGCAGCCCAGCACAAGGAAGCCCAAAGCAAAGAGGCCCCAAGCAGGGAATCTAGCTCTTAGCCAAAATATAGCAGCATTGGCTACTCCATTCTGGTTCAGAAGCCAGTGGACCAGCAGACTAGCTGTGAGACCTCCAATGCACCTACACAAGGCAAATTGTGAATCCCTGAACCCCAGCCTAACAGGTGGGATTTGGCCATGTCCATCCAGCATGGAGAGGAAGCCAGCAGCACCAGCCCCAGGGCTACTTTGTAGAGGAAACTTGGAACAATTTCCCCTTTACCCTAAGGGCAAACCTCAACTTTTAAAAATGAGCAAAAAAGCAAAAAGAGTTCTGACCATAGATAACTATTACACAGATAGGGAAGAAAACACCTTAAACCCTGAGGACAGTAAAGGCAAAATGCCTCCAGATGAAGCCTGCTTTTAGTACTTGGGGATATAGTTTATCTGGACATCAATATATGAAAAATTACCCTGCTGCTCTCTCACACCTTTACTCCTTATTAGCCACCTCACTTCTGTTCTATCCACTCTAAAGATCATTCTCCTAGGCAGAAAATAAGAAATAAAAGTAGCTGAATAATGCTCTTTTCTATGTGGTACATTATTATCATCATCTTTTGACCTCCTTTAATTCCTTTTGATCACCCATTAAATCTAAAAATAAAATAGACTCCTTTTGCTGCTATTGTTTACTATTTTATAATCCTAAAAATGGTAGAGATCTAATCATTTTTTCCCTCCATTGCTGAATTTCCTATGAAAAGATTAAACAATCCAGAAAAACAGCTGAAGCAATCTTGAAAGTTCTAATGCCAGAGTTACAGGTAGAAGATAGAAGATGACGTGTTATGAGGTTTAGGAGTGGAAAACCATAAGAAAAAGGGGGGAGGGGGAAGAAAAAAGTATAAAGCAAATTACAAAAAAAGGCAGAAGAAATGAGATATAGGAAATGAGACATTACCAATGATCTCTTAATGTCTAAATCTGATGTCTTTTCTTTGTCCTTGACCTTCTTGGACTCTAATGCATCTAACACTGTTGCCCTTTCTTCCTGGATACTCTCTCCTCTCTGGATTATTGTGACACAGCTTTCTCCTGATTTTCATTCTATCTTTTTTGGTACTTTTGCTACTTAACATCTGTATTATGTCATCTAAACCTCACAGTTTATAAATGTGGTCATTTCCTAAAGTCTTTTTCCTGGGCCATCTCCTCTATATTCTGTTGATGACCTCATCAGCAACTATGGGTTTAATGATATTTCTAGGAAAATGACCCAAGATCTATATGTTCAGTGTAATTGCTCTCCTGAGCTGTAGTCTCCCATCTCCAAATGCTTACTGAACATATCAAACTATGTTCTGGAGGCAGCTTACACTGACCGCGTACAAAAGAGAACTCTTCTTTATTTCAAAACTCAATTCTCTTCCAACTTTCCTAACTTCTGTTGAAGATGCCATTATTTTTTCCAGTCTTCTAATTTTAATTCAATGTCATGAATCCTCAACTCCTTATTTCTCATCCACAAGTTGACAAATACTGCCATTCTTATCTCCACAAAATCTCATACTCAATCTCTTCCTTCTACATGATATAGGGAACCTTTTATTTAAAGCCTTCATTATTTCTACATTGCTAATCTACCTTATTTTAGTAACTTCCTAATTGTTTTCCTGCCTTGAGTCTTGTGCCAACTTCAATGGATCCTATATACTTCTTTTTTAAAATAGCATATTGTTTTTCCAAATACATGCAAAGATAGCTCTCAACATTCGCCTTTGCAAAACCTTGCATTCCAAATTTTTCTCTCTCCTCTCTCCTCCCCCTTCCAAGGCAGCAAGCAATCCTATATAAGTTAAAAGCATGCAATTGTTCTAAACATATTTCCATATTTGTCATGTTGAGCAAAAAAAAAACAGGTGAAAAGAGAAAAAAACACAAGAAAGGAAAAAACAAGCAAACAAACAACAGAAAAGGTGAAAATACCATGCTTTGATCCACATTCAATCTCCAGAGTGTTCTCTCTGGATGTGGAAAGCTTTTTCCATCACAAGTCCATTGGAATTGCCTTAAATCACCTCATTGTTGGAAAGAATCAAATCCATCACAGTTGATTACCATCTGGATGCAGATGGTTCTCTTCATCACAAGACCTTTGAAACTTGCCTGAATCATCTCATTGTTGAAAACAGCCACGTCCATCAGAATTGATCATTGTATAATCTTGTAATTGCCATATACAATGATCTCCTGGTTCTACTCATTTCATTTAGCATTAGTTCATGTATGTCTCTCCAGGCCTTTCTGCTCATCATTTCTTGTAGAACAATAATATCCCATAGCATTCATATATTATAACTTATTCAGCCATCTCCACCTGATGAACCCCTTAACTATTAATGCTCTCCTCTCCCTTTTATACTTTCTCTATATTGTTGTGTTTATTCTCATTATACTTATTTTGTACCTGTGGGGAAATGGACAGAACTGATAAAAATAGTTGTTGCTTCATAAATGCTTGTCGATTAACAGAGGATAATGCTAAATAAGATTATGAAATTAGGAGTGAAAGAAACAAAATAATTAGATTTCAAAGTGCTGAATGAGCAATAGCTTAATACTAAGAAACAAATGAAATGTCTAAAAAATGAATCTATAAAGTTAGTCCAATGCAAATGCTTACCATGCCTAATTTTACCATAATTACAATGTTACTGCAAAAAGAGTTTATCTTTAGGTTACAGTATCTTCATATTACACTTCACTAGGGATCTACTTCTGACAATAGCGAAAAAATTTATATATCCAATGTATAGACCAAGACCAAACATCATACTATTAGAAAAAAACTGATTGCTAAGCAGAGCTTTGAATAAAGTTTGGAAGTGAAAGACTATGAAATCTTAGCCTGTGATTTTAGAAACTGGAGGTCAATTCTCTTACCCTTGATGCCTGACTTCTGAAATTCTTTTAAATTTGGCACTTGCTTTCTATTTTCAGAAACATACCTCATGCAAACATATGGAGTGCATAAAAGTGTCATTTCCCCTATCATTGGGAGCTTTATTTTTCTCACTTACAAATTCCTACTAGCTTTAGTAATAACAATCTCTACAATCCATTTGAGTACATTTCCATTTGCTATGGAGCAAAGGGAAGTTACTTAATAAATACAGAATTTAGGCTCAAAACTATACCTTCAGAGACTGCTACTCTCATGGAGCTGGGATTAAACTGAATTTTTACAAGTTTTGAGGGGATGGTAAAATAATGTATCAGATCAACTATTCCTTTTAATGTACTAATACTTTTGGACAAACTCTTGAGTACAGCAAATATATAAAACTTTATTCCATAATAAAATTGTCATAATCAACAGAAAGTATTAAGTATATACAAGTAGCTTAAAATGATATGAATATTTATTCTACACAGTCAAACATACCAAGAGATTTTTAAAATGTCACTAACAATGGATATCATTTTCTTGTGATTTTAATGTAGTGTTTACAATTTTAGTGTTTGAATTCTCTGGATAAAGAAGTCAAAGCAATTTGGGAGTCAGGTGGTCTAAAATAAACATCAACTAGCTTTCATTCTAGAACATGTCTTTGTATGTGTCCAATGTGAAGTCTTAAAGTTATACTATCTTCCCACCACCATTTTAGCAGTACCCAGACAAATATATTGTCTGAACTAAAGTTACATACAGGCTTAGTTACTGAAACTGTGTTAGATTCCAGATTAAGGACAAGTCCTTGCTCAATATTATTGATGGGAAGGGGAAAAAACCCAACTCCAACATGGATATTTGTACTAAGAGGAAGCATGAAAGGGAATAATGAAAAAATACATTTGTTCATTTTAAGAATAAAATATAACTAAGGAAATAAAATATAGATTCTATTTATTTCCAAAATTGTTATCACAGGATGATTTAGAAGGTAATGATTATTAGTCATTTCATATTGATTACTTTTCAAACAGATTTTCAAGAAAAAATATTATTTATGAATACAAAAATATTGACTTCCCATTGTTTTACTGCAGTTTCAAGATATTTTAGTTTAAAAATGCACTAAGACTTTTGGGAGTACTATACTTTTTTTTCATTTATGTATAAAAGAAGCAGTTCATTTTTATATGTGAGTAAAATAAAATGTGCACAAATACATATACATGTAAGTTTTGGTTGTTTAGTCATTTTTCAGTTATGACTGATTCTTCAGGACCACTTTTGAGGTTTTCTTGGCAAAGATATTGGAATAGTGCCATTTCCTTCTCTAGTTCATTTTACAGAGGAGGAAATTGAGGCAAACAGGGCAAATGACTTGTCTAGGATCACATAGCTAAATAAGTGTTTAAGGCTAGATTTTAATTAGATGAATCTTCCTGAATACAGGCCCAGTTATCCATTGTACCATCCCTGATCTGATGTCTTATGATCGCATGGCAATAAGCTAGAGTTCTCAAAAAGTATGCCAGGTGTATGCCACAAGTTCTGGCAGGTTCCAACCATGTCAGAAAGCCTTAAAGTCTCAACGATGCACTGTGTCTATCACCTGAGGACAAACTTAGTTGAATCAGAAGAAGATAACTTTTAGAAGTAGGTTGCCAGGTGATGATATTTTGGTTGCCATCAACTCAAGAAGACAGACAAGAGAGAAGTATTGACACCTGTATCAGTGGAAGGAATACTCCTAGCAATGAAATCTTGATTTCTTCAAAAGAGACTCCAATTTAAACTCCATGACAACTTTTTTTTCTTTTCTAACCTTCATACCACAATCCCCACAGAATGGGTTGCATTTGTCAAGTCAATAAGCATTTTTGAAGCACTTAGTATATGGAAGGCATTGTGCTAAGCACTTGTGAATTTATAAGAAATTATACTAGGCCCCACTAAATTTGAACTTACAGATAACAGTAAAATTGGCACTTCTAAAAAGTTATTTTCTAATGTTTTGGGGAGAAGAAAGAGAAGAAGATTTGTGATTTTTTTTCAAAGCAGGGATCTACAGGTAAGGAAATTCTATTAGATGCATATTTTCAACTGCTATGCAATGTATAATTTTAGAAAGTTGCCTAAAGCATGGACAAATCACACACCACTATTGCTATTTTCATAGCATGCAATATAGATGTTAAAGTTTAACCCCACTAGACAATATTATGCCTGAATATTATTCATCAATATTATCCTTTAAATTTTACAGCTAAAACTTTAGGAAAAGCAATTTTTGGTGAAAGAAAAATATTAATGACTTAATTCTCACCCTTTTCCTATATTAGGTGGTTGTTTTCATTGGTTTTGCTGAATAATTAGTATCTGTAGTCCCTCCACACCCATCTCCACTCACCTTTCCTCCCAGTTCAAAGCAGAGGTCTCAGAAGTAAGGGTCATTTTTACAGAAAGTCCCCAGCTTAATATTGCTACATTGTAGATACTCAGTAAATATTTCTAAATATAACAATGTAACTATTAGGAATTTTTAGTTACTACCTTGTCTATTTCTTATACTCTTTCCTAATGTATAGCCCAAGGGTAGAAACTTCAATCTAGTAAATAAATAAGTTACTTTTTCACTGTGAGGGATCATGTCCCTCCTATTTTCTCAAGATGATTAACTAATAAACCAATTAAAAAATAGTACAACACAGGGCTTACTAGAGTGCCTACCTCATAAAAGACTTTCAAAGACAATCAATCAGTAATCTATCAGTAAAGATTTTTTAAGTATCATCTTTAGGAATCCTTACTTTCTTTCAAGGCCCAATTGAAATGCCACTTTTTTCTTGTTATCTTGGCTAATTACTATATCCCAGCTTAATTGTCTCAACTTTTCTGTGTTTTTCTTATCTCTCATGAGTGATATCCCCCCAATGAAATATAAATTCCCTGAAGGGAAAGCTTATTTATATCTTGTCTCACATACAAGCATCTAGAATAATGCCTTACTACTAAAAGTATAAAACAAACTATAGTATAGACTAAATATTCCCTACTCAAACTGGTCAATTACAACATTACTTTTCATTCTCCTTAAATCTTGCTGAAGTAACTGTTGTTAAATATGTTGCAATTATGAAAGTCACAACACCATGACATAAAAATAGTCTGTCTTATTGTTTTATTTTTTTTCTGATTCCTCTTTCCCTAAACCATCTTTGGCACATATTTTAGCCCCAGCTATCTCCAATATAAATCATATGTTTAAAATTAATTATAGCTTTACAAAGAAACAGGCCTGTGATAGATGGATGTTGTAGGGGAATAAAGAAGCAAAAGCAATGATCCATACTTTTCACGGAATTAAAGTTTTTCTTTTTTTTTTTCAAGGTCTTTATTGCCAGGTTTCTTAACACTGTATTACCATAGACTTTCTTGACATCTTCTTTTTGCATCTTTGTAAAACTTTCTGCTCCAAATTTTTCTCCTCCTCTCTCTTCTTCTCCCTTCCTCAAGACAGTAAGCAAACCAATATAGGCTAAACATGTTCAATTCTTCTAAATATCTTCCACATTTGTCATGCTGTGCAAGAAAAATCAGACAAGAGTAAAAAAAAAAACACACACAAGAAAGAAAAAAACAAGCAAACAACAAAAAAGGTGAAAATACCCTGCTTTTGATCCATATTCAGTCCTCTATAGTTCTCTCTCTCTGGATGAGGATGGACTTTTCATCACAAGTTTCTTGACATCTTTTAAAAGTTCCTATATTGGGATGAGCAGAACAGGAGATCGTTGTACACGGCAACAACAGTATTATATGAGGATCAGTTCTAAGGGACATGACTCTCTTCAACAATGAAATGCTTCAAACCAATTCCAATTGTTCAGTGAAGAAGGCCATATACACCCAGAGAGAGGGATGTGAAATGTGGACCACAACATAACATTTTCATGTTCTCTACTGATGTTTGCTTGCATTGTATTTCCTTTATAGGATTATTCTTTCTTATAGATATGATTTCTCCTGAACAAAAAAATGATGTGTGGCAAAAACTATACATATATTCGATTTAAGTATTCTAACATAATTATCATGTAATGGATATCCTGCTATCTAGGGGAGGGGTGGGGAGTAGGGGGGAAAATTTTGTAACAGAAAGCTTTGTAAGGGTTAATGTTTAGGAATTACCCATACATATGTTTTGCAAATAAAAAGTATTAATATAAAAAAAAGTTCCTATATTGGCCATCTCAGAGGACAAAAGATTTGGAGCTTGAGAAACCCTCAAAGATCATTTAGTCCAAGCCCTTCATTTTAAAAATGAGGAAATTGAAACCCAAGAGAGTTTAAGTTAGGGCACTATTGGTCAACCAGGGAGTAGCAAAATATACCCCAAGTCATATGGCATTTGGTAATCTCTCTTTGCAGTAAGTAATATGACCAAAGAAAGTAATATGAAGTGAGCTGAACTTATATGCTAACATCTGTTTCAGAGGATAAAAAAGGTAGCGAAATTCTCTGAAGAACTAGACAAAATCTTTGAAAGAAAGGAAATCTATAATTTCAGTAATTTTATTGAGAAAGTGGGCATAGAGGAGGATGGCAAAAATAAATGCAAAAATATCTCTTGGGATTATAAAATTAAAGAATAAGGTTTAAGAAAAGAATAAGAGCAAAGACTTGCCAATTAAGTATGAGCCTCATGCTTGCATTTTTTGAATATTTTAAATTTGTTTTTAGAATTTTATCTTTATTATCAATTTACCAAACGTGAATATTTTAAGAGAACAAAAAACTTCATTGTGTATGAACCCAATTTTATAGTTTTTAAAGTACATATTAAACAAATTAGTAGACGAAACTGCCCTTTTCACTTGTGTCCCCTCCATGAACATTTTCTTCAAAATAAGAACTGGAGGAATTGGATAAAGTAAGCAATTAACAATATTACATCCCCTATCCAAATGAAATTGATTAGTTAATTCACTTGTTACTGAAGTGGGAATCATTTCAGAATCAATTGTCTATGTAAAGTTGAACTATCAACTAGTTAACTGGTTAAAAAAAAACATACCACATTAAAAGCAGGGATTAATGGTGAGATGGCTTATGAGATTCCAACCTATCCAATTAAACAAACTTCTGAAAAATGGGAACTGGAAAAAAGTAAAAACATACACTATCACCATTTCCTTGAGAAATTTAATAGAGGTAAAACAGGACAAAAGAGCTCTCAAGCAAAAACTTCTTCTCTTTTACAACTGGGAATGTGTGAAATAACCAAAAGCAAAACCAGTTTGGAGGACAAGTTCATTTGTAGAACACTACTAAGTATGGACAAAGGTTACAAACAAAGCATTAGCTGGAAAAGTAAGCTTACAGAAAGCATTATGTAAGGCCCAATAATACTAGGTCACATTTAATAAAGTGAATGTATTATTTCACTTGATAGTTATAACAACCCTGTGAAGTAGGTATAAGTAAACAGAAGCTGCAAGAGGAGACAAAGCTAGTAAAAAGGAGGGTCATGAGTTCTCAGTCTTCTGACTCCAAGTACAAAGCTTTTTCCCCATTAGTGTGGGCATTTCACACTTCAGTCATACTTTGTAGGTTAATTAAGCCTTTAGATTCTTAAGACTGAAATGTTATAATGAAATGTTTCAATCCAGTTCCAATTGTTCAGTGAAGAAAGCCATATACACCCAGAGAGAGGGATATGAAATGTGAACCACAACATAATATTTTTATGCTCTATATTGATGTTTGCTTGCATTATGTTTCCCTTTTCAGATTTTTTTTTCTTATAGCTCCGACTTTTCTTGCATAGCAAGATAACTATAAAAATATGTATACATATATTCAATTTGTCAAGTATTTTAACATAATTAACATGTAGTAGACTTCCTGCCATCTAGGGGAGGGGTGGGGACTAGGGGGGGGAAATTTGTAACAGAAAGCTTTGTAAGGGTCATATGTTTTGCAAATAAAAAGCTTTAATAAAAAAAGACTGAAATGTTATTTGATTTGGGAAGAGATTTATTACACAAAGCCATGTATACTTGTGGCAATTTATAAATATTAAATAATATGCTTTATAGAAGGTAGGGTGGGTGGAAGTTAAAGTAAATCTAAGGACAGTAGAGATAAGTATATATTTTAAATAGTAGGCCCCCAAACCAGAAAGCCTTCTTCACTACTGAAAACAACTGAGAGTGAAAACTCTAAAAAAATTACTTTTCATTAATCTGTATTTTCTGCAGAGTGGAGAAATCATTTTAAGACTCTCTATACTACATGGTTTTATGAAAATTTTTGGCTGAAATAATGATTAAAATGGTTATTATGAAATGGCCCTTTAATTGTGAGTAAACTTTTACCACATAACAGAAAAAATCCTGCTTACAAAAGATTTCATGAGACTTCACAAGTCTCTAAAATGCTACTGTGGAAAAAACTTAACGTTTTACATGTGGAAAAAGGAAGAGACTTGAGCTCATGTCAACTGCCATGATAGCCACTTTTAAATCAGTCCAAATTCAGTGGCTGCTGAGTTTGGGAAATATCCCTTATAGAAAGGGTCTATATCTTTGTGTACAGACAGGAGGTATTGGCAAATGACTTTTATGTTTCCCCAAGTCTCAACAAGCACTAATCAATGTAAATTGCACTGAATGTCTGCTCAAGCCAAACTGCAAGTCAAAACCAGCTGGGCTGTCTAAATGAATGGTAAGGAAAAGGCTTCCATCAATCAGTCTCACCTAGGAAGATTGGCAGAATTTCAATAGGGATTGACAGCAGGCAGGGCCTGCCAAGCTGATTAGCCAAAATCCAAGCTGTAAATGGTCTGACTGTTTCTAATGACACCACAGTCAGTCTTTGATTGATTCATTTGTGAGTAAAAGCTTTCCATTACAGAGAGATGAGCAGAGTGGCTAGCTGCTTGCTTCCTGAAGTCTCTCCTACCTAAGCTAAATCTGTACCATAATCATCATTTGAATTTTTTAGTCATAAATGAGTGCCTAACTGGTTGTACAATACCAAGCGATTTAATACTTTCTTGCAAAAATAAATAAAACAATTGTAAATGCTTCCTGACAAGGCAATGAAAGAAGCTCCTAAATGAGCCTTCTTCAATGTACAAAAAAAAAAAAAAAAAGCATTTTTTTCTTTAATTGCTACAAAGTTATCTTTCAGTGCTCTCTAGAAACCACTCTGACCACGTGTGGTTTTCTGTCACAGAATAGCACCTCAGGCAAGGTTGCTAGGCAGCACCATAAACACTGGTAATCCACAGCATGCACCTGTGAAAGCATACACACACACACACACACACACACACACACACACACACACACACACA
>JAJPUD010008656.1:41633-52397 GCA_023553655.1 Myrmecobius fasciatus | reverse complement strand
CACACACACACACACACACACACACACACACACACACACACACACACTCTTTTGGTATTAATTGGAAGACAGAATCAAAATCATTAAGATAAGACTTTCTCCACTTTCTTCCTAAATGTGGTTTGAAACATAAGGTCTACCTTCTCTGAAGGTACACCTGAGATAGTGGGCAGGATAGACAGGATGTAGGGTAGGGTGGAGGACTGTATTGTAACCAGGAAAACCTATAAGGAAAGAAAGATAAAGGGGGAGGAATGCTACTTCTATCACTTTCAGGCAGATTTTTAAATGATCATACTTAGACACTAACTCTCTAGGCTTATAGATGAAGCTTTGTGTTTAAAATGGCAATGTGATTATTAACTCAATGTGGTTCTAACCACAACCAACAACAGATGAGAGAAAAAAAAAATTCATCTTGGAATTTGGAAAAGAGGGAGAAAGGCACATAGGGACTTAAAGATTGAAGTGGATTTCCTGATTTTCCTTTTCTACCCTATAACTTATTTATTTTCCAACTCTTCTGTAATTGAAAATATATAGATCATTTGGTCTGGTACAAAATGCCCCCAACCTGAATCAAGGTGAAAACCCCTAAAAGTGTCTCTGAAAAACTAAGAGATTAAACAGTTTGATTAAATCTGACAAGAGAAGACGTTCTCCTTACATTAGCAAGTGACTCCTGACTTCCTGGATTGATTCCATCCCATCTTGGAGGAGTTAGTGTTCACCTGTTTTAATTTCCTTATTAGCAACGAGAGGATGCACCCAATTTTCTTTAGAAATCAAGACTCTTCCCCGAATGTCTGGCTAGTCCTGTGAACTTACATTACTTACTGATATCTCTTCTGTGAAACCAGAAGCAAATAATTCATTCCCATTCTTTAGCAAGCTCAATTTTCTGTCAATTTTTTTTCCCTCCTCTCAAAAGTTCCATGACCTTATATTACACATAGTTTTAGTAAAGAAAATTTTTTTTTTTTTTTTTTTTTTTTTTTTTTTTGCTGAGGCAATTGACGTTAAGTGACTTGCCCAGGATCACACAGCTAGGGAATGTTAAGTGTGTGAGACCAAATTTGAACTCAGATACTCCTGACTTCAGGGCTGGTGCTCTATCCACTGCGCCATCTAACTGCCCCGTAAAGAAAAAATTCTTTGGAACTCTTTTTTGGTTTCATTTGCTATTTTGTTTTGTTTTTTGTTTTTACATTCCATTTTTTTCTTTTTGTTTGTTTTTGGTCTTTGATGGTATTATATCCTGTTTATGTTTACTTTCCTCAGTTTCAATTAAATTTCTCACTTAATTCATATAAACTAGGCTTTATTTTAAAATCAAAGGTATTTATGATGTGAGAACATACAAACCTTAGAAATGTGAAATAAGATTAACTTATCTGTAAATATATTTTATTTCTCCATCTCTTGGGGGCTAACAGTTTTCAATAAACACTGCTTCAAAAAGGAGGGAATGAGTTGTACAAGATAACAAATATTTTGTATTTACACAGTACTTTTAAAATTATTCACAAAGTATGTTTTCCATTGTGTTATCAGCATCATAAGAAAGGCACTAAAATTAGACAACCAGATTTATTTAGACATATAAGGTTTACAAAGTCTTTTCCTTAAAACTATATGAGGTAGCTGTTTCAAATATTATTCCCATTTTATAGATAAGGAAACTGAGGCTCTGAAAATTTAGCTGACATATAAAAGGTGCTTCAAATCACTATCAATCAGAGAAATGCAAATTAAGACAACTCTGAGATACCACTACACACCTGTCAGATTGGCTAAAATGACAGGAAAAGATAATGACGAATGTTGGAGGTAATGTGGGAAAACTGGGACACTGATACATTGTTGGTGGAACTGTGAACGGATCCAACCATTCTGGAGAGCAGTTTGGAACTGTACTCAAAAAGTCATCAAACTGTGCATACCCTTTGACCCAGCAGGGTTTCTATTGGGCTTGTATTCCAAAGAGATCTTAAAGGGAAGGAAAGGGAGCCACATGTACAAGAATGTTTATGGCAGCCCTTTTTGTAGTGGCAAGACACTGGAAACTGAATGGATGCCAATCAATTGGAGAATGGCTGAATAAATTATGGTATATGAATGTTATGGAATATTACTTTTCTGTGAGAAACGACCAGCAGGATGATTTCAGAGAGGCCTGGAGAGACTTTCATGAACTGATGCTGAGTGAAATGAGCAGAACCAGGAGATCATTATACACGGCAACAAGAAGACTATATGATGATCAATTCTGATGGACATGGCTCTCTTCAATAATGAGATGTTTCAAACCAGTTCCAATTGTTCAGTGATGAAGAAAGCCATATACACCCAGAGAGAGGGATATGAATATGGACCACAACATAACATTTTCATGCCCTCTATTGATGTTTGCTTGCATTGTGTTTCCCTTCTCAGATTTTTTTTTGTAGATCCAACTTTTCTTGCACAGCAAGATAACTGTAAAAATATGTATAAACATATTCGATTTGTCAAGTATTTTAACATAATTAACATGAAGTAGACTTCCTGCCATCTAGGAGAGGGGTGGGGACTAGGGGGGAAAAATTTGTAACGGAAAGTTTTGCAAAGGTCAAAGTTGAAAATTACCCATACATGTTTTGCAAATAAAAAACTTTAATAAAAAAAAGAAATACAAATTTAGCTGACAACCACAGTCACATGGCTATCTGAAACAGGATTTAAGCAAATGTCTTCTGACTAAAACTGTAATGCTATAATCACTGAATCACACTGTGTTAGCTACCATTTCCTCTCCTACCTTCTCCCCCTCAATATTAGCCTGACCATCTAGGAGATGGTTATAACCCAAGGACCAATCTCCTGAGATTGGTGAACCCCTATCCCAAGCCAACATTTTGTGGAGGTGGGGAAGGTAGGGGAAGATAGAGAGTATCTAAACTCACTTTACTCTGGGCTTGATTTACTTTCTCGATTTCTATACTTCCTTACCAATAACCTTTCCTTGGCTTGGGCACCTCTAGATGTACTGTTTAATTCCATTAGAATAGCTTTTTTATGGTAAACAAAGACTGTCTTATTTGCTTATACTTGTAACTCTCACATATACCCAATGCATAATGAGTAAGTACTTAATAAATGCTCTATCATCTTTCTATCTCTTCTGACAAAACTGGAATCCTAAACATTTCTGAAACCTAACCTTCAAGAAACATTTCAAATCTTGTACTTTTTTCTTCACTCAACTTTCCATCTTCTTTTCATTATCTTGACCCCTTGTAACAAGTTCTCTTTAGCAAATTTTTATTACAAATCAATTCTCTAATTTCAAGCCACAATGGTTTTGACCAAGCTTTAGTTTCTCCAGAGTTCCTTAAATTTATTCATTCTAATCTTTCTTAATCCTATCTGGTTATCTTTCTTTCCAAACTTTATTTACTCTTCTCTTCTTCAAAACAGAATTATTTATTATTTATCTCTCTAAATGGACTGAATTTTTTCTGTTTATTATGCTTATCTTAGACTCCTCTCTATTACTACTCTCAAAACTCAAAGAGTATTGTTTTTATGTTAAAATTTTAAAACTGTCTTTAAATTAGATATTTTTGGGGTTTGGGGGCTCTGAATCTCAAATTTTTAAACAGCTACTAATCTCAATGCCAAGGCTTTCAAAATTTTTTCCACTTGTGACCCTTTTTCACCAGAGAAATTCTTATGCAACCCCAGGGTAACACACACACACACACACACACACACACACACACACTCTCACTTTTTTAAAATTTATGAAATGGGCATATAAATCAAACATTTGCTAATAATAAATTATGATTTTGTGATTCCCACATTCAATTATGCAACCCCATATGTGGTGATAACCCAATATTTTAAGAAGTTTTACCCTATACTACTAATTTTACAATCTACTCCTTCTCTGAAGTCCAAAAGCACTGTACTTACTTAAAAGGGAGTTTTCTTCAGGATGGATATTTTTTGATGACTCCTTTCCCCTGTTTTCCTTTTAGCTTTACATTACAAGCCTTTTATTCTTAACTTGGCAGCTAGAGCTGTGAGCTAGTTCTTCTAGTTCCCCTTCATAAAGTTGGTCTATAGAAATGTTTTCCTACTAGTCAATATCAACAAAACCACATCTTCTCAGGAGTAGTCTACCATATTAGCTTAAGCTCCAAAGCTAGAAGGAAAGAATAGGTTTTATTTTTACTAATCAATATTTTGGGCATGTTCAATGTAGAAAGTATTAACAGTATTCTAAACGCTCATAAAACAAAGAGGAATCTTACTTGATAAGATGATATAATTAAAAAGAAAAAAATGAATAGCATTACTAAATACCAATGTTGCTTGTTAAAACAGAGCAACAATAAGGGCAGCTAGGTGGCGCAGTGGATAGAGCACCAGCCCTGAAGTCAGGAGGACCTGAGTTCAAATCTGGTCTCAGACACGTAACAGCTGTGTGACCCTGGGCAAGTCACTTAACCCCAATTGCCTCAGCAAAAAAAAAAAAAAAAAAACAGAGCAACAATTAATGCATATTTTTCTAATCCAGTATCAAATTTCAATAGGAAAATGTACAATTTTAAATGATGAAATAGTCAAGGATTTCAAATTCTAGACATATATTGCTATTTACAACCTTAAGTTAAATAGCAGATATTGTCAAAAAAAATTGTATTGGAGATTCAATTGGATACCTTCTTGAATATGATATAACTGAAAATAAACATTATGAAATTCAGTTCTGTGAAATTAAGAAGCACACTAAGTTTTAGGAAACTAAGGAGATGGTCTGATGTTATACCTTTCCAATTCCAGCTCTGATTATACTGGTGATTCTTCTTTGAGATAACTTAAGCTTTATTAGACTTTAAACTTTTATATAAAGTATATAAAGTAACTAAGAAAATACTAATCCAAACTATTAAAAATTTACAGTTGGTAACTCTAAATTTGCAATAAATACAAAAGTTTAAAGGATGGGTACAGACAATTCTGAAGAAAAAAAATGTTCAAACCCTTAACTCCAAAAATGCTCAGTCACTAATAAATAAAGAGTTGCAAACTAAAGCAACACTATCTCATGCTCATCAAATTAGCAAAAATATTTAAAAAGCAGCAACTCAAAGGTGGTAATATTTTTGAGAAATAGATACATTTCATCCATTCATTGCTGGCGGAAAAACTAAATTGTAAAAAATGTTGGAGAGCATAATGTGGCATTAAAAGTTACAAAAATAATCTCACTCATTGGACTTGACTCAATCATTCTATTGCTGGAGAATGCCCTGAAAATGCTCATCTTTTCTCATTATACATTTTCTTGGCTACATATTTTGCTCCAAATCCCTGAAGTTTGTTATACGCTATATATTGAAATTTACTCATACTCACCTCACAACTCTCCACTGCATTCTGTATGATAGCTATTTTAATTCTTGAGAGGCCATAGTATTTCATTATTTATAACCACATATCAGTTTTTGGCTGACGGTACTCTAAATAGGAGTTCCTTGTCACATTTTCACAGTGACTAAATGGACATATTACTGGAGGAACTAAATTGTATTAATTTTTTTTTTTTTTTGCTTTTTGCTGAGGCAATTGGGGTTAAATGACTTGCCCAGGGTCACACAGATAAGGAATGTTAAGTGTCTGAGACCAGGTTTGAACTCAGGTCCTCCTGACTTCTGGTCTTACATTCAGCCACTCTGATACCTTGTTGCCACATCCTATCTCTTATAGAAGATGTACCAACAACAGAAAAGAGCTTAGATCCTGGTGCTTTGGTCCAACTAATTAAAGCAGTTATTTTATCCACCTATGCAAAAATCTATAGTACTTTAATTCTAAAGAATAAAAGAGGCATTGTTATTTGCCCTAGAATTGTTTCTATCTAAACTCCACCAAACAAAATGAGATCAATTACTATCATTACAATTTTCTTTTGTAAAAAAACTGATATTCAGGGTCAGCTAGGTGGCACAGTAGACAGAGCACCAGCCCTGAAATCAGGAGGACTTGAGTTCAAATCTGGTCTCAGACACATAACATTTCCTAGCTGTGTGACCCTGGGCAAGTCACTTAACCTCAATTGCCTCAACAAAAAAGAAAAGAAAACAAAACAAAACAAAAAACCTGATATTCATATACTGTGGGTAAAATGGATGCTGTCCCTGAAACTGCTTGGGCACTCATGAGACTGTGAGAATGTTATCTTTGTGTGAACTCTGTCTGAAGTAAGAAATGTATTGCCCGCTTTTCACTCCCCAATGCAGGTGATATTCTCTGTTTCTAACCACTGGCCCATATGAGCTCCAGATATACTGCCTTGTCCTTATCTATGACCAAAGACCTTGACTACTTGGCAAATACAGAACTTAAAGAAATGCTGCATCCCTGTTAACCTTTGCTGCCTGCCTGGGAAAGGAATTTTTAGTGTGATAGATGTTTCTAAACATTCTTGTGATTTTCTCCCATAAATACATGTCCCTAAAACTCCTCAGGACTGACCCCCTAGTCTTGCACTGGCGGGGTCCAGTCGCTGGCCAGCTAATAAATGCTCTTTAAAATCCAATTATTTTGGCTGTCCTGTATTTTCTCGCATCTGAGAATTTCAATATGACAATTTAAAGTTTCACAGCATTTTATTAACGTTTTCTCATATCAAATCTTAGAAATATCCTGCAAGACAAAGTACTATAAGTATCATGTAATGAGGAAACAAAGATTAAATCACTTCTCATGGTTGTCAAGACAGTGAATATCAGAGGGTGGACTTGAATTCAGATCCTCCAGAGTTTAAATATGGTATACTATTTTGGCTAATCAAGTATAGTAGACTAATCATCTTCAATTTAGACGTTTTGTGTCTAAACTGACATTGCTTTAAGGTAACTTTTATTATAACTTCCATGGTACATTGCTTTATTGTAGTATGTCCACTAAAATCCCAGTTGTTTTTCATAGTTTTTATCTACCAATACCTTAGCTGTTTAATACATCCTTTCTTTCAGTTACAATCAACCATGACACTGGCTTGCATCTGTTATCAACCATTATTACTGATAGCTAAGTAATATTTATTTGTTCTAACAGTATTTATGAAGGTTTTTTGATGTGATCTGAAAATTTCTAACAATCCTAATCTCCACTTTCCTTTCAAATCTATTTTATCTATCCTTTCTAATCTTTCTTTATAGGCCTTCTTTCTCATTACCATCATGCAAATTTTTCTCAGGATACATCTATTGTGATCTAGTTTACAATTCTGTAGGACTGGAATATCCTAGAGGCTACTGTTTCAAATGTGTTTTTCCCAATCAGCTTTGATTTTAGGATGCCAGTAAGTATCTTAACATATTCAGTCATACTTTTCTTCTTGACAGCTTTATGCTTAACACATCTTGACTGGAAGAGACCAAAATACTTACAGATAGCACTTTGGACAATTATTAAAATGTGACCTGTAGACTCAAGCTCAAAAAACTTTAGTACCGGGAGCCATGGTGGCGGAGATCAGACAGAAGTCTCTGTAACCTCCTCTAACCTCCCCTCAAACCAACAACATATGAAGCCTCTAGACTGATTTTGAAGCAAAAAAATCCACAATATCTGGAGAACAACACGATTCTAGAAGAAGATACTCTGGAAGAACCTCAAAACAGGTCTGTTTTAATTGGGCAAGGGGGTGGTCTGCTGAACCCAGACTGCAGCACAGGGAGACCGGGGCAGGGAGCTGGAGCAGGGAGCTGGAGCAGGGAGCTGGAACAGGAGTTGGAACAGGAGTTGGAACAGGAGTTGGAGTGTTGTGCTTTTCACACACCTGGGAGTCTTCTGGGGGCCTCTTGGACCAATCTATCCTCATTGTGGGCAGGTGGTTTGGAGGGTCTGCCGTTTGAGGGGGATAGATTGTGAACCACTGAACCCCTGATGAGCATCAGACCTAGCTGCCATTACACAGCACCTTAAAGCAATCAAACAACAGGACTGATCAGCACCAGAAATAATTCAATCAGCTGAGCTGCCCAGTACCTGAAATAATTCAATCAGCAGAACCGCCCCAGGGTGAACTAAAGCAGAACTGCCCAGCACCTGACATAATTCAATCAGCAGAACTGCCCAGTTCCTGAAATAACTCAATCAGCAGAACTGCCCCAGGGCAAATTAAAGCAGCTGTCCCACCTTTGCCCTAAACAGACCTCACACCTTTAAAAAAAAATGAATAAAAAAAAACAAAAAGAGCTCTCACCATAGACAACTTTTATGGAGAGAGGGAAGAACAGACCTCAAATCCTGAGGCCCCTAAAGGTAAAGCAACTCCAGAAAAAGCCCTAAAGAGAGACATAAATTGGTCTCCATGTCACAAGGCTTTCTTTGAAGATTGCATAAAAAATCTTAAGAGAGTTAGAAGAAACATGGGGAAATGAAATGAGATCACTGCAAAATAAAATAGAAAAAATGGAAAAAGAATGCAATGAACTAAAAAATGTAATTGGTCAATTGCAAAAGGAACTAAAAACAGTAACTGAAGAAAATAAGACATTAAAAATTAGAATCGAACAATTGGAAATGAATGACTCATCAAGACTTCAAGAATCAGTCCAACAAAAACAAAAAAATGAAAAGATAGAGAAAAACATGAAATATCTCCTAGGAAAAACAACTGACCTGGAAAATAGATCTAGAAGAGACAATCTAAGGATTATAAGGCTTCCTGAAAGCCATGATGAAAAAAAACCTAGACACTATCTTCCAGGAAATCATAAAAGAAAACTGCCCTGATATTTTAGACCCAGAAGGCAAAATACTCCTTGAAACAATCCACCGATCACCTCCTGAAAGAAACCCAAAAATTAAATCCCCCAGAAATATCGTGGCTAAATTCCAAAACTATCATACCAAGGAAAAGATATTACAAGAAGCCAGAAAGAAACAATTTAAATATAGGGGAGCTACAATTAGGATCACACAGGACCTAGAAGCTTCTACTTTCAAGGATCGAAGGGCCTGGAATCAGATATTCCGAAGGGGAAAGGAACTCGGATTACAGCCAAGAATAAGTTACCCAGTTAGAATGAGCATTATCTTCCAGGGAAGAAGATGGTCATTCAATGATATAGGAGAATTTCACCTATTTCTACTGAAAAGACCAGAACTGAACAAAAAATTTGATCTACAAACACAGAACACAAGAGAAACATAAAAAGGTAACAAGAAAAAAAAACTCTTGAGAACTATATTTATGTTATAGATACTTATAGAATGAGGGTTGATTTTATGAATCTATTATTACATTATGATTATGATACAATTACTGTGATTTTATGATTATTATGATATGAGTACTATGATTTTATGATTATTATGATATGTTTATTGTGATTTTATGATTATTATGATATGATAAACTGAAAAAGAAATTAGAGGTAGAAAAGGGATAATACTGGAAGAAAAGGAAAAGGAGGTAAAATAAGGGAAATTACATCACATGTAGAGGCAAAGAAAACCTATAATGATTGAGGGGAGAAAAGGGAGGGGAATGAGAATTGGGTTAATCTCCATCTCATCAGATTTGGCTCAGAGGGAATAATAGACGTACTTATAACGAAACAGGAGGGAAAGGGGGGAAAAGGGGGTGGGTGGGGCTCTAAAGGGGAAGGATTGTTTGAGGGAAGTGGTTTTCAAAAGCAAAATAGTAGGGAGGAGGGAAAGGGGATAAGAAAGAGAAAAGCATAAGCTAGGGTAAACAAGATGGCAGGAAATATGGAATTAGTTATTTTAACTGTGAATGTGAATGGAATGAACTCTCCCTTAAAGCGGAAGCAGATAACAGATTGGATTAAAAAGCAGAATCCAACAATATGTTGTATACAAGAAACACATCTAAAACACAGAGATACATACAGGGTGAAGGTAAAAGGCTGGAGCAGAATCTATTATGCTTCAGGTGAACAAAAAAAAGCAGGGGTAGCAATCCTGATCTCAGATCAAATAAAAGCAAAGATACACTTAATTAAAAGAGACAAAGAAGGAAATTATATCTTCCTAAAGGGTACCATAGATGATGAAGCAATATCAATACTAAACATATATGCACCAAGTGGTATAGCATGGAAATTCCTAGAGGAAAGGTTCAGAGAGATGCAAGAAGAAATAGACAGCAAAACTATAATAGTGGGGGATCTCAACCTCCCTCTCTCAGAACTTGATAAATCAAACCACAAAATAAATAAGAAAGAAGTTAAGGAGGTAAACAAAATGTTAGAAAAGTTAGGTATGATAGATCTTTGGAGGAAATTAAACGGAGACAGAAAGGAGTTTACTTTTTTCTCAGCAGTCCATGGAACTTATACAAAAATTGACCATGTGTGAGGACACAAAAATCTCAAAATCAAATGCGGGAAGGCAGAAATAATAAATGTATTTTTTTCAGATCATGACAGAATAAAAATCACATATAATATAAGGCCAGGAGAAAATAGACCAAAAACCAATTGGAAACTAAATAATTTTATCCTAAAGAATGAATGGGTGAAACAGCAAATTACAGACACAATTACTAATTTCATCCAAGAGAATTACAATAATGAGACAACATACCAAAATTTGTGGGATACAGCCAAAGCGGTAATAAGGGGAAATTTTATATCTCTAGATGCTTATTTGCATAAAATAGAGACAGAGAAAATCAATGAATTGGGCTTGCAACTAAAAAAGCTAGAGAAAGAACAAATTAAAAACCCCCAA
>JAJPUD010008656.1:17608-31633 GCA_023553655.1 Myrmecobius fasciatus | reverse complement strand
TAAACCCAAAGACCCCAGTTTTTGGGATAAAAACTCACTATTTGAGAAAAACTGCTGGGATAATTGGAAACTAGTATGGAAGAAATTAGGCACTGACCCACACCTAACACCATATACCAAGATAAGGTCAAAATGGATTCATGATCTAGGCATAAAGAATGATATTATAAACAAATTAGAACAATGTAGGATGGTTTACCTCTCAGACCTGTGGAGGGGGAAGGAATTTGTGACCAAAGAAGAACTAGAGGTTATCATTAATCACAAAATAGATAAGTTTGACTATATCAAGTGAAAAAGTTTTTGTACAAACAAAATGAATGCAGACAAGATTAGAAGGGTAGCAGTAAACTGGGAAAATATTTTTACATCCAAAGGTTCTGATAAAGGCCTCATTTCTAAAATATATCGAGAATTGACTCAAATATATAAGAATTCAAGCCATTCTCCAATTGATAAATGGTCAAAAGATATAAACAGACTATTTTCAGACGAAGAAACTGAAACTATTTCTGGTCACATGAAAAGGTGCTCCAAGTCACTATTGATCAGAGAAATGCAAATTAAGACAACTCTGAGATACCACTAGACACCTGTCAGATTGGCTAAAATGACAGGAAATGATAATGATAACTGTTGGAGGGGATGTGGGAAAACTGGGACACTGATACATTGTTGGTGGAACTGTGAACGGATCCAACCATTCTGGAGAGCAATTTGGAGCTATGCTCAAAAAGTCATCAAACTGTGCATACCCTTTGACCCAGCAGTGTTTCTACTGGGCCTATATCCCAAAGAGATTTTAAAGGAGGGAAAGGGACCCACATGTGCAAAAATGTTTGTGGCAGCCCTTTTTGTAGTGGCAAGAAATTGGAAATTGAAAAGATGCCCATGAATTGGAGAATGCCTGAATAAATTATGGTATATTAATGTTATGGAATATTATTGTTCTGTAAGAAATGACCAACAGGAGGCTTTCAGAGAGGCCTGGAGAGACTTGCATGAACTGATGCTGAGTGAAATCAGCAGAACCAGGAGAACATTATACACAGCAACAAGACTATACGATGATCAATTTTGATGGACATGGTTCTCTTCAACAATGATGTGATTCAAACCAGTTGTTCTGCGATGAAGATAGTCATATACATCCAGAGAGAGGCCTGTGGGAACTGAGTGTGAACCACAACACAGCATTTTAACTCTTTCTATGAATATTTCCATGCATTTTGTTTTCCTTCTTAGGTTTTTTTTTTCTTCTTCTCTTTCTAGATCTGACGTTTCTTGTGCAGTAAGATAGCTGTATAGATATGTATACATGTATTGGATTTGTCATATAATTTATCCTATTTGGCATGTATTAGATTACCTGTCATCTAGGGGTGGAGGGTGGGGGGAAGGAGGGGAAAAGCTTGGGAAAAAAAAGTTTTTGCAAAGGTCAATGTTGAAAAATCACTCATATATTTTGTAAATAAAAAGCTTTATATTTAAAAAAAGAAAACATCAAAAAAACTTTAATACCTATATAAATTGATGTAATAATTTATGTAATAAAATCAAAATTATATTTTATAGTATCGAAGAAAGAATTCTCATTTATTGATTCCATAAGATGGAGTTATTAAAAGTGTTTTTGCTAGTCATTTACCTTGATTTCATCCATGTACATAAAAGGATTAAGACATAAAAAGTTATTATAATTTTTTTGACTCCTTTAGCATGGGAATATTTTTTAGAAATAAGCATGGATTTCAAGGTAGACAAAACTATTATTTACCTGTTTCCCCAAAATTGCTACTTGATGCTACAGTCATTATGGTTCTTATCAGGCCACACTGATTTCAACTTTTTCAAATAGGTATCACTTGTCCTTGATATTTTTGTCATTCATTATAATAATGATGTGCAAATTTTGTTTCCTTGATTGATCTAACTTGTATATATGTTATGTTGAACTTGCAATCATATGTATTCACAGAAATTTTCCATATAGTTCTTCTTTGAGTATTTTCTTTTGCCTCTGGTGAAAACAGGTATGGTGGACTTGGGGTCAGGAAAAACTGAATTCAAATGCAACCTCAGACACATACAAGCTAAATGAAACTGGGCAAGTCACTTAATCTCTGCTTACTTGCTTCAGCTTCCTCAACTATAAAATAAGGACAATAACATCTACCTCCCAGAGTTGTTGTAAGGATCAAATGAGATGATATTTATAAAGTGCATAGTATAGTGCCTGACATATAGTGGGTCCTAAATAAATGCTTATTTCCTTTCCTCATTCCCTCTCTAATTAACTTTTTTTCATTAAGGTAGAATTGTTTCTTGTATTCTGTTAGCTGCTCTGAATCTTATAAATTGCCTTAAACATTTGCTTTTGTCTTTTACTTGTTTAAGAACATCTAAAATTCCCTATAAGTTTTTGTTTTCTGGTTTTTCTCTCCTGCTTCTTTTTTTTTTTTAATTTTTAACTGAATTGTGTAATGGTTGGTTTTAATTGAATTAATTGAACTGAATTATATAATTGAATAATATAATGTTAAGATTTCCATTATGTGTAATAGTGGATAGTTAACTAACGTCATGTCTTTCTACATATGATAAGTCAAGTAATTTTTGCCGAAGTGATTTGTGTCACTTGTCCTTTCAGAATTTAACTTCATATTCTACTTTTCCTTCTATGTTTTTTACTTCAGTAATGGTAACAGAATATACTATGTGCATGTCCTGACTGTTATTACCCCTTTTTTCAAAAATTTTGTAAGAGTACATTCACTCATGGTGCTTATAGCAGAAACTGGGTTTTTTTTTACCTGTTCTCTTTGAACATAATTCATGTTAGTAAGATTCATGCCATCAAACTCAAAAGCAGTTTTTTAAAAATTTGAGTCTAAGCATGCCCATATCCTTTTCAGAATCACTTGAGATAACGGCGCAGTTTTTGTCATCTACTTTATAATTATACATAATTTCTGGTATTTGCATTAAGTGAAGATCTTCAATAACTTTTGGCTCTTTGAAACCCTCTTTAGGTTTTAGTTAGACTTCAATATAATTTCTGATTTGAATTTAAGCTTAGGGACACAGTTAATCAAATTAACATTTATTCAACACTTACTGTGTGTATCAGACACAGCTAAATGCTGGGGATAAAAAAAAATAGTAAAAGATTGTGAGCTTCTTGAAGGCCAAAACTATCTAAAGAAGGAGAAAACATGCAAACAACTATATACAAATTATATGGAAATAAACAATAGAAGGAAGGCAACTAGATAGTTCAGTGGATAGAGCAGTGGACTTGGCATAAGGAAGACCTAAATTCAAATCTAGCCTTAAATACTTACTAGCTGTGTGACTCTGAGAAAATTACTTAACTTTGATTTGCCTTAATCCACTGAAGAAGAAAATGGCAAGCTCTTCTAGTATCTTTGCCAAAAAAACCCCATGGCAAGTATGGGTGTGAAGTGGTTCACAGGGTTAGGAAGACTTGGACAAGACTAAAAACAACAACTGGAATTAAGAGGAATTAAGACAAGTTTCCTGTAGACTGGAAGAAAGTCACAAAAGCAACAATGAGGAATAGCTTTCTATATATGAGACAATCAGTGAAAACCTCTGGAGTTATTACTATTTATTTACTATTATTTGCAAAGAAATAAACAGTAAATAAATAGTTACTTGCTCTGTTTTCAAGGAATAGCAAAGAGGCCAGTGTTATTGGATAAATGAGTAGGTGTGTAGCGGGGGAGGGTAATAAGGTTTAAAAAGACTGAATGGGGGAAGAGGGCAGCACTAGGTTTTAAAGAGCTTTGAACACTAGACAATTTTATATTTTATCCTAGAAGTGATAAGGAGCAATGGGCATTTATTAAGTAGGGAATAACATGGTCAGACTTGGTAGAATATAGAATAGACTGAGGTGGCGGCAAACCAACCAGCAGGCTATTATAATAATCCAAATGTGCAAAAATAACGGTCTATATCAGGGTGGTGGCAGTATAAGGAGAGAGATGGGGTTATATTCAAAAGATGTTACAAATGTAAGACTGGTAGGCTAGGCAGAAGACTGGCTATGGTGGGGGTGAGAGTAATGAGTCAAATTTAGGAGTCTAAACTCTTAGGATAATTATAAGACAGTAGTCCACACCTGTCAGATTGGCTAAGATGACAAGAAAAAATAATGATGAATGTTGGAGGGGATGTGGGAAAACTGGGACACTGATACATTGTTGGCGAAACTGTGAATGGATCCAACCATTCTGGAGAGCAATTTGGAACTATGCTCAAAAAGTTATCAAACTGTGCATACCCTCTGACCCAGAAGTGTTTCTATTGGGCCTATATCCCAAAGAGATCTTAGAGGAGGGAAAGGGACCCACATGTGCAAGAATGTTTGTGGCAGCCCTTTTTGTAGTGTCTAGAAACTGGAAACTGAAGGGATGCCCATCAATTGGAGAGTGGCTGAATAAATTATGGTATATGAATGTTATGGAATATTATTTTTCTGTGAGAAACGACCAGTAGGATGATTTCAGAGAGGCCTGGAGAGACTTGCATGAACTGATGCTAAGTGAAATGAGCAGAATCAGGAGATCATTATACATGGCAACAACAAGACTATATGATGATCAATTCTGATGGACATGGCTCTCTTCAACAATGAAATGTTTCAAACCAGTTTCAATTGTTCAGTGAAGAAAGCCATATACACCCAGAGAGAGGGATATGAAACGTGGACCACAACATAACATTTTCATGCTCTCTATTGATGTTTGCTTGCATTGTGTTTCCTCTCTCTGATTTTTTCTTGTAGATATGATTTTTCTTGCACAACAATAAGTGTGGAAATATGCATACATATATTCGATTTGTCAAGTATTTTAACATAATTAACATGTAGTGGATATCCTGCCATCTAGGGGAGGGGTGGGGATTGGGGGAGGAAAATTTGTAACAGAAAGCTTTGTAAGGGTTAATGTTCATACATTATGTTTTGCATATGTTTTGCAAATGAAAAGTTTTAATTAAAAAAAAGACAGTTAATAGTCTAAGTATTGAAGGATCTGTATGTGTACTCTGTATTAAGAGTTTTATTGCTCAGTGTCACAGGTTAAATAAGAAGCAGTATATAAAGGCTACAGTAAGAAATTTAAGTCCAATGTAAGGAAAAATTATTGATTAATAATTAACAAAGGGTTATTCAAAGTGAAATGAACTGCAGTGGAGAGGTAGTGAGTTGATTGAAATAGAATAACTGAATGAGATGGAACCTTAGACATCATTTAGTTCAACCTTTTCATTTTATAGATGATAAAATTTGAGGCTTAGAGAGGGAAAATGACTTGTTCCTAAATCAAAGAGATGGGACATGAAATTAGGTTTTCAAGCAAACTTGAATTATCATTTGTTTATGATATTGTAGACAGTATTCTTGTTTAGGTATGGACAGCAATAGATTAGTGGTTCTCAAAGTGTGGTCCAATGGAGGTTCCAGAGACTTCCAGGGGATTTTGAGGTCAAAATCTTTCTCATTATAATATTAAGATGTTCTAATTTCTAACATAGGAAATATCAATACATATAACCCACATAAACGAAAACTCTTTAGGGGATCATGAGACCAAAAAGTTTGAGAACTTAAATTTTTTTCTAAAGTTCCTATTAGTTCTCAGAGCTTGTAAGATAGTTTGAATCATTTTAACTTTGAACAGATATGGTCCAATTAATGTCAGTATATGAGTTTAAGAAATGTGTTAACCATAGAAACAATAATATAAAAAGAATGGATGACCTATGCTACAGTATAGTCAGATTACATTAAAGTCTAGTTATAAATATGTGATGTTAATAAGGTAAAACAGGTTTGCCTACTTCAATTAATTTTTCATGTTTTTGTTCCCCTAAAAAGATCAAACTTTTTTAGGAGATACATTTTTTTTCTTTAATCCATATACTACCTAGAATAGAGCATTTACTCAAGAAATATTTATAGTGGACTACCAGGTGATTTGTGAACTTAGCATGTCTTTTCTAAATTTTGAGCCTTTGTATAATACCATAAGGGCCTTTGTTCTCCTTGCTCAGAATTTATGTCATCCTCATCTATGTTTTTTTAGAATTCTTGTCATCATTCAAGGTTCAGCTCAGATGCAGACTCTTTTAGAAAGTCTTACCAGATGTCTACAACTAAAAACTCATAATCACACCAATCAACTAAGCTTTTGACACTCAATATCTGCAAAATTACCAAACAATTGCACTCATTTCACACACCGCAAGATTATGCTTAAGATTTTCCAAGGTAACATTGCAAGGTTGCTTCAGAAACCAAGAATTACTAGAAAGATGGGCTGGTTTTTGAAGAGGAAAAAGAACTAGAGACCAAATTGTCAAAATTCACTGGATTATGGAGAAAGCAATTTACACACTTAAAATCACAAAATAAGACAAGGTGGTATATATTTAACCAGTGCTAAATTATGTGATATAGAATATATTATTCTGTAGCCTAAACATGTGGCCTATGGGCAAAACAAATTTACCTGACTTCAGAGTATGACCTGTGTAAAATTTTTGACCATTAAAAAAAATGGATTTAACACACAAGATCTAGTCCCCAGGAGGGTCTAACCATTTGCAAATTGTAACTGTTATATAACTGACTACCTCCAGGTATTATGCTAATATGCTTAGATTTATTAGTAATTAGGGTTCAATAAAGATCGATATAATTTATTATTCAATAAACACTAATGTAGTCCATATACATATGAACTTCAGGAGGAAGGGAATGACTTACTATTAAAAAACATCTCTCTCCTGCTATAGGAATTTTAAAAAATGAAATGTAATATCATTGCAGATAGATTGCAATAGGAAACGTGGGTAGGATTTAACTGAGTCCTAGAATTCAGTAGGATTTGGACCAGTACAGAGGTGGCTGAAAGGATAGGCATAAAGTAGTTGGGAATGGAATCAGCTTATGTGAGAGGAGTCTGTCAGAAATTGAAAGGTTCACTTATGGAGGGTAAATCTAATTAAGTTCAATGGGGCCAATCAATGGAAGCATGGCCTTAAACCTCATGTGGAATAAATTGGATTCAATCATAGAGGCAAGAGAAAGCTTCTGTAGGTTACTAAATAGAGAGTAACATGAGGAAAGTATTTTTGCAGCAGTATTAAGCTAGTAGCAATGTTCAGTACAAACAAAAAAGGAGATAAAATAAGAGATAACAATAAAAATAACATATAGGGCCGGGGATAGGGACTAAACTTGTGATTTCATTAATTTAGGAGCATGATGAACTGATGCCAAGTGAAACGAGCAGAACCAGGAGATCATTATTCACAGCAACAACAATACTATATGACGATCAATTCTGATGGACATGGCTCTCTTCAACAATGAAATGTTTCAAACCAGTTCCAATTGTTCAGTGAAGAAAGCCATATACACTCAGAGAAAGGGATATGAAATGTGGACCAAAACATAACATTTTCATGCTCTCTATCGATGTTTGTTTGCATTGGGTTTCCTTTCTCAGACAGTTTTTGTTCACGTAGATATGATTGTTCTTGCACAGCAAGATAAGTATGGAAATATGTATACATATATTCGACTTGTCAAGTATTTTAATATAATTAACATGTAGTGGACTTCCTGCCATCTGGGGGAGGAAAGGGGGGAAAATTTGTAAAGGAAAGCTTTGTAAGGATCAATGTTGAAGAACTACCCATACACATGTTATGCAAATAAAAAGCTTTAAAATTAAAAATTTAGGAGCATGATTTTACATATGTGTATTGTTAAGTAGTACTATTCAACCACCCATAAACTAAGGTGATATTTCAAGACAAAATAGATCACTGTATCACTAAAATTAAATGTACATATGTTTAATTTTAGTGATACAGTGATCTATTTTGCATATATATACATATATATACATATATATATATATGTATATATATGTAAAATTTTGTACCAGATCTGTAAATTCATCAATAAAGGAAATTCATGAGGTGGAATCTCATTCAACTAAAATGGCCTGGGACTCACTTCTAATATATTATGTTGAGACTTGCCTGAGACACCGTGAAGTTAAGTGACTTGGCTATGTTTAAAAAGCCAGTCCACATGTTACAGCAGTGACTTTGGGCAATCTCAATCTGAACCCAGGGGTTCTAACTCCAAACCCTGCTTACTATCCAGGATATAGCACCTTTCTAATGAGATAATGGCTCTGCTTGACAGAACATTAAAAATCATCCAATAACTATTTTTCAGATAGTAAGGAATTTCAGTTTCTTACCTAACTTTGAATCTTAAATATAAGATTACAAAAGTACTTCCTAATTACTCAGGCAAAATCTTTAAATTCTAAAAGACACTATCATGCAGGACAGAATTGGGTAACCTATGGACAAACCAAACATTTTTTATAAAAATGATACTCTAGTCATTCTCAAAAAATTAAAATCCAACATTAATACTCTAGTCACTCTCAAAAAAATAAAATCCAACATTTAAAACTAATATTTAATTCAGACTTTTTAGAGCTTGTATTAGTGCCTTCCTTTTAAGATTGGATTTGGTTTATCCTGTATATCTCTTGTTTGCACATAGTTGTTTACATGTTGAGAATGATTTTTTTTGCCTTCCTCTTTTTTTTTTTGCTATTTCAGAGCTTAGCATAGTACTTAATAAGCACATAGAAGGTACTTAATAAATACTTATAGACTTAACTCATACATACCTCCACAAGTACATGCTGGCTCTCCATTAGAATATAAGCTTCTTGAGGTCAGGGTTTGTTTTTGTTTTGCCTTTTGCAACCTCAGGATTTATATAGCACAAAGCCCTGAGCACATAATAAGCACTTAATAAAATTGTTGAATGAATAACTGCAGAAGCAATTTACAGGAATACTGTATGGTATCCAACCCATAGATGAACCGGAACATCCCTCTAAAAAATGGCCAATAAGTTTCAAATGTCCAGTGTACTTTCAGTGAGAGGTAACTCACTACTTCCCAATAAAGTCCATTCCACTCTTGAATAGCCCTGTCAGGAAGCTAATTGTAAGTCTACATTTTGTTCATTTCAACTTCTACCCCATTGCTCTTAGATATGTCCTCTGGGACCAAGCAGAACAAGTATATTCCCTTTCCCTAAGAAAATCTTTTAAATACTTGAAGACTGCCATCATGTGTCCTTCTGGTAGTCTCTTTTCTAACTTAAATGTCCCCAATTCTTTTAACTAATCCTCACATGGTATGATATTTTCTATTAAGGAAACATTTCAAAGGGCTAAAAGCTGAATCTAGGTTTGGCAAGAGCACAACAGCCCACCCCACCCAATTTAATGTCATTCTCTTTCCTAAAGAATAATTTACTGTCTTTGATGGCCAAAATGTGAAGAGAATAGGGGCCTGAGGAGGTGTGAGTATATATCCTGTGTGGGGAAGAAAGGGGGAATAAGAGCAAAAGGGAAGCTCTAAATAGGAAAAAGACTGAGAGACTTAATATGTAAACTTAAAATCATTAACTAGAGCATGGATGACTAAGGAAAAAAAAGTATAAAGCAATTTTGAAAAACAGGATGGTAAGGAGAGTAAGAGAACTACGATATAAACCTAAAATTAATGAACAAAAATGTGCAAGGGGAAAATATCTTATAACATGTTTTCAATTAATTTTTTTTTTCAATCAGAAGAAAAAAAAATGTACCCTTTCTCCTTCCCATCCTCAAATTGAGAATAAGGGGAAAAATGAAACATGCTACAAAACTAATTTCCACATTGGCCATATCCAAAAGGAAAAAAAAATGTCAATAGATGTAAATTCAGCACTCTGAAGCTTTCACATCTCTATATGGACATAGATAATATGTTTCATCATTTGTCCTCTGGAAGCATGGCATTATGTTGATTAGAACTGCTAAGTTTTTCAAAATTGTTTATCTTCACAATATTTTTTTAGATTTCTTAAAACTAAAGCTTTTTATTTTCAAAACATATGCATAGATAATTTTCAACATTCATCCTTGCAAAATCTTGTGTTCCAATTTTTTTATAATCCATGTTAAACATGTGCAATTCTTCCATACATATTTCCACAATTATGCTGCACAAAAAAATCAGATCAAAAAGGAAAAAAATGAAAAACAAAAACCAAGCAAACAAAAAAGTGAAAATATGTAGTCTTCATAATATTTTTGTCATTATACAAATTATTTTATTGGCTGTGCTCACTTCACTCTACACATGTCTTCCTAGGTTTCTCTAAAATAATTTCTTCATTTCTTACAGTACAGTAGTATTTCATCATATTTATATATCATAATATATCATTATATATCAAATTCTTTGGAACCTCAGAAAGCTTTAAATGTTTTTGAGCAATATTAGTAGTACTTTGTTTTGCTTATATTTAATCTCTTAAATTATCCTCCTTGTAACTCTCCCTTCTCCCTATTCAATTCTTTTTCCCCATTGAAGAAATATATAACTTTGTGTGTGTATATGTATACATCTATATCTCTCTCTATATATATTCTCTCCTTTGACAACTCAGAGTGAGTGTTCAGGTGTTAACCACTCTCTCCACCCATTACTTTTTGTAGTCTTCTACTTGTATACCCTAATATGTGAAATGATTTTCTCAATACTTTCTCTCCCTTTTCCCCTGCTATATTCCTCTTCCTCTATTGATTTCCATTCTTTTCTTGAGATTATGAAAACAGCACAACTATTAAGTCTTGTCTCTTAGATGATAGACTTCAGGGGGGACATATGTACCATTTTCCTTTGTTAGAATATATGCAGTTTATCCTTATTTAGTCCTTTATTACTGTTTATTTGTACGTACATTTTAGCATCTTTCTTAATTCCTATTTTGAACTTCAAAGTTTCTTCACAGCTCTACTCTCTTCATGAGGAATGTTTAGAAGTTCTCTGTTTCATTAAAGATCCATTTTTCCCTTGTAGCATTATATTAAGTTTTTTTGAGTCATTCTTGGCCCTTTAATACCTGAAATACTATACTCTAAGCTCTCCACTCTTTTATAGTGGTGCTTGCTAAATCATGTGTAATTCTTCTGACTGTGACTCCTCAGTAGTTGACTTCTTTCTGGCTGCTTGCAGTATTTTTCTTCTTGGACTGGGAAGCTCTGGCTGCAAAATTCTGACAAGTTTTGAGTTAGGGGTTTCTTTCAGGAGGTGACTAATGGATTCTTTCTAATTCTACCTTGCCTGCTAGTTCTAAAATGTCTAGGCAATTTTCTCTTTATATTTCTTGAAACATGATGCATGGGCTCTTTCTTTGGTCATGGCATTCAGAGAGTCTAATGATTCTAAATGTTTTTCTTCTTTATCTGTTTCCAGGTCAGTTGCTTTTTGCCAGCTGGTAGCACAGTGGGTAGAGTGTAGGAACTGGAGTCAGGGAGGTATGAGTACAAATATGGCCTCAGACAATTCACTTAACCTCTATTTGCCTCAGCAGAGCACCTACCTCTCAGGGTAGTTCTGAAGATAAAATGAGATAAATCTGTAAAAGAGCTAGCATAGTACCTACCTACATGGTAGGGAGTAAAATATTTACTGCCTCTTTCCCCTTTCTTTTGTGAGAACTACCTTATATTTTCTTTCTTTTTTCAGTCTTTTGACTTTGTTTTGACATTTCTTTCTGTTTTATAGAGTCATTCTCTTTTCTTTGGTCCATCTTAATTTTCAGCGGGTTTGGTGCCGAGATAAGGTTTTGTATTTTTTTATGCCAAGCTTCTAATTCTCTTCCCAAATCTTTTTTTCAAAAGTTCTCATTTAATTTCCAATTTTCTCCTTTGTCACTCTCATTTAATTTCTTTAAAAAAATTTGACTCAAAAAAATTCTTCACCTTTTCCAGGAATTTTAGCTGAATTTGTATGCATGTTTTTTTTCTCTGAAGTTTTACATGTGAATATGTATGTGAATATCATTCTCTTCTAGGTTTGTGCTTGAACATCCTGCTAGCACAAGTTTTTTATGTGCTTTTTGGTTGAGGCAACTACCAACCAGGATAGCTCTGTTCAGAGTACATGTTCTGGACATGAAGAGTTAAGTGCTCCAAGGCATGTTAATAGCTGATTTATAAGTGAAATCCAGGGAGGAGCCACCCTCTCTCAAGTGGTTTTCAGGTTAATATATTTTCCCTGAACTTAACACAAAGGTCTTCATTCATCCCATTCCAATACTTCAATACAAAAGCTAAAATCTTGGTTTAAGATAACTCAGAAAAAAAAGCTAAAAATTATCCTTTTTGCAAATATATCGGTAAAAAGGCCTTTATTTACAAAAGTAAAAAGATCATGGTGACCAAGATTTAAATTAAACCACCATCCCAAAATGCAGAAGTCTCATGGAATTGTACAGGAGTCAGAGCTTCACCTCCCCAAGAGAGTAACCATAATGTATGAGTTGTTTCCTTAAATATTTCAAAAACAAAACATTTATATGTGCCTTACGAGAAAAAAAAATGATAGATGCAAAGAGAAATGATAGCATGCCCTTTATTCAAAATCCATTATTTCACACAAAGGGCAAAGACAGTCTGAAGGAAGGGTTGAGATGTGTGGTAGCTATCTTTAGCTATAACAAAGAGCCAATCTCCACCCTCACAGAGTTTATTACTTCAGGGGTGTGTGTGTGTGTGTGTGTGTGTGTGTGTGTGTGTGTGTGTGTGTGTACACCCTCCAATCAATTCTAACATCACGACCACTACATCACCAGATGCCTTTTACCAAGACTGTATTTGCTACAGATTTGGGGATCTATTCAATGAGCTGATGCAATAACACTATAATCCCAATTCAGGAAAGCAATAGTAAGTTAAGATTCAACCTCTTCTGCATGAAAAGAAATCTATAAGCCACAGAAATGATGCTGGTATTCAAACAAATCACTTAGAAGGTAATCTCTCTAATATAAAAAAGAGATGAAGAAATACTTCTGATTGCTTCACCAGCTGAATTTTGGAGCTTGAGCAGTTTTAAACAGACAGGCACATCTTGGGCAAATGAATGACAACTGAACTTCATTTTAATGGCTCACATTAAACTATTAGAAAATCAGGATCTTTCTGCAAGTCTTAGCCATATTTCTGCTTTAAAGTTGCTCATAGCCCTAAGAATTATCTGCAGAATGATTCAACAAACACTATGAAAATAGCTAAAATGTTGATTCCTCCAGCTATTGGCACGAGATAATTTTTTTTAATTTTTATTTTATTTGCATAACATATGTGTGGGTAATTCTTCAACAATAACCCTTACATAGCTTTCCGTTACAAATTTTTCCCCCCAACTCCCCACCCCTCCCCTAGATGGCAGGATATCCACTACATGTTAATTATGTTAAAATATTGGCAAATCGAATATATGTATACATATTTCCAAACTTATCATTGGTGTGCAAGAAAAATCTTATCTACACAAACGATATATCAGATAAAGGAAACACAATGTAAGCAAACATCAATCAAGGAGTATGAGAATGTTATGTTGTGGTCCACATTTCGCATCCCTCTCTCTGGGTGTATATGGCTTTCTTCAGTGAACAATTGGAGGTGGTTTGAAACATTTCATTGTTGAAGAGAGCCATGTCCATCAGAATTGATCGTCATATAGTACTGTTGTTGCCGTGTATAATGATCTCCTGGTTCTGCTCATTTCACTCAGCATCAGTTCATGTAAGTCTCTCCAGGCCTCTCTGAAATCATCTTGCTGGTCATTTCTTACAGAACAATAATATTCCATAACATTCATATACCATAATTTATTCAGCCATTCTCCAATTGAAGGGCATCTATTCAATTTCCAGTTTCTAGCCACTACAAAAAGGGCTGCCACAAACATTCTTGCACATGTGGGGCCTTTTCCTTCCTTTATGATTTCTTTGGGATATAAGCCCAATAGAAATGCTGCTGGGTCAAAGGGTATGCACAGTTTGATAACTTTTTGAGCATAGCTCCAAATTGTTCTCCAGAATGG
>JAJPUD010008656.1:0-17208 GCA_023553655.1 Myrmecobius fasciatus | reverse complement strand
GCCCAATAGAAATGCTGCTGGGTCAAAGGGTATGCACAGTTTGATAACTTTTTGAGCATAGCTCCAAATTGTTCTCCAGAATGGCTGTATCCGTTCACAGCTCCACCAACAATGCATCAGTGTCCCAGCCCTCCCACAACCCCTCCAACATTCATCATTAACTTTTCCTGTCATTTTATTGGCACGAGATAATTAACCACACTATGAACTCACTAGGCTAAGTACTGGTAATCCTTCACTTTGGAGACTCCTCTTACCATAATGGGAATTATTATGCCTTTCTATTTTTAAAAGAGTCAATTAGTAATCATAATATGTACAGTTAAGATACAGACATACAATAGATTTTGTTTGTTTTCAGATTTTAAAATGAGGGATGGATTGAAATTATCAACATTGAAAAAAAAACTTCCCCAAAAAACATCAATAAATCCTGGAAACTAAAAGGAAATTGCTCAAACTATTTTAGTTATTTCCCAGATTTAAAAATTCCTAGAATTCAGATCATACTCCATTTGAGAGACCAGTAAAATCTCAGATCTTGAAATAAACAAATGATCATAAATTAAATCATTACAGTCCTAGTAAATTAATTCACTTTTATAGTTTGTTTTCATGCACTTTTATGTTTATGTTTTTGTTTTTATGTCAGTCATCCTAAATTACCAATGCAGATATTACTCTTTAAATGAAAATAAATATTAAGTATTAGAATTTACTCTGATTGACCAAAGCCATTTGATGAACTAAGAGAATCACATGGGAAACATTGCCACCCTGCAATGTTTACAATACATTCTAGGAATCAGAATAACAAGCAAAACATTAGAAAAGCCTCAGTTAACAAACATACAAGAAAGAAACTGAACTTAATTTCTTGATATCAATTGTCACTTGTGACAGAGAGAAGACGTTCTCCCATGTCAGATTGTCAATTGTGGGCTGTGTCCTGACATATCCGTCAGCAATTTGTTGAAGGGATCAAATGATATACGTATACATAGAATTGTTCAAAAATGTAAAGCAACATGCAATTATAAGATATGAATATATATAAATTATTTTTAATCAGCTGAATGTCCAGATATTATAAATCTCAAGAATGGGTAGCCAGCAATATCTAGAAATATAAATGTACCTGTAAGAATAAAAAGTTTAAATCATTCATGCTCAGATTTAAACCATGATACAGAAAATATATCTTCCGATAGTCACTGCATCCAATAAAAACTAAAAATTTAAATAAAAGTGAAACTAAATCACATACTACATTGGCTGTGATTGTATATACAGACAAATTCAGCTTCCTTCATTTGCTACTTACATAAGGTCAAACAGTACATTTTGCTTTTATCTTGTTTCATATCTCTGTAACAATTATGAAAATAAAACTTTTTTTTTCTTTTCTTCACTTTGGCTATTTCCTAATACAGTTAGAATTGCAAACTCATTTAGTTAGAGTAACAAACTTTTTTCTCTTCCCCTCCCCCCTAAGAATAAACACTTATCTTACATGTTGACAATACAATTTGGTATAGAATCACAGGTGATTTATCCACCTGTGGATTTATTGCTGTGGAAGAGCAAGTTTGGGACTACTTCTTTGGAGGATAAGAGTAGGAAAAGGAAAGAGTAAATAATATTCCTAGGAAGATATGCACAGATCTATCATTAAGTAAAGACACTAGGGTTGGGAAAACTATTAAGTCATCCTGTTTTTAAATAGTAATACTGTTTCTTTTGTGGTCCCCTGTCTAAGCTACTTCAAAGGGGCAGTTGATGTTATTATCTTTTTTACAACACTATAGTCAACATCTACTCTACTCAATTAATTCAATAGTTTTTTTCCCCTAATTTCTGTATTTGGTTTCAAGCCAACACAAGTTTCACATTTCTGAGATTTAATATGGATTCCTTTGAGATATGAGTATTTCTGGCACATATCTTAAAATAAGAACTCTAAATCCACTATAGGAATGTATCTCATGAAGCCTATCTTCTCCTTCTTGCTTCTTTTAAATCTTAGCTTCATATGTGTTAAAAAAAATTCAAGGTTACTCAGAAATACCAAGTTGTTAAAAAATAACAACTTCTTAGTTATCTTTATCCTAGAAACATCAAGCCTTTCTTAGAAACCCTTCCACTCCAGGCACCCAAGTCATTCCAGATTTCCTAACCTTTATAAAAGGACATCAAATAGAGAGGGGGAAAAGGATAAAAGGAGACAATGGCAAGACAACCAATCAGTCAGTTGCTTCTCCTCACCCCCTGCCATACTCTTTATACACAATTAATGCCAGCTGTAGCCCAATTAAACCCAGCAGTTCACAGGTGTTCACAGAAATGACTAACACAAAAGAAATTCTTACTTCAGAAATGTAATATTTAAAAACTTTGAGGTGGAACCAAGACAGATAAAAGCTAGAATCAAGTTTATTGCCACCTTGTGCTTCACTTTAACGTAGATTTTGAGTAGGGTCTCCCCCAGGTATTAAAAGTTTGATGAACATATGCATTTAAAATACAGGAAAAGGATAGTAGTGATAGTAGATGAGTTTAGTGTTCACTCATTTATTATTAGAGTTATACAGCAATATGCTCAAATATATTTGCCTACTGGGCAATGCAAAATCGAGTGTAAGTCAACAGAATATGCAGGATAGCTCAGGTTTCCATAAATATTTTTTCCCCTAAACATAACTCTCATCTCCCAGAATAACAATTTCTTGAAATTTTAATGAGAACCAAACCACAGTAAGATAACATCTCTATTTCTTACATTCAGATTAAAAATATGAAATAAGAGAATTGGGGGAGTGAAGCCAGGCCCCTCACAACTCTCCAGGTTCTCTTAAGCTGTCAGATGATGGCAACTATTCAGTTATTAAATTCTTTTCTCCTCCATAGAGCACCAAACAAAAGTATCTGTAAAATGAATTTCTCCTTATGGTTCTTCACTGGAATATATATGCAAATTAACATCCAAATGTTTTTAATTCCCAGATTATGTCTATTAAACAGTAATCCTCAATAAGGCTGCTTAGCTATCCAAACAAGAACCTATGACAATTGCCTGTTACACTTTCCATCCTGATCACACAGGTTCTACAAAACTCCATCAACACCTGCCTGGTGAGACCTCAGTCTCCTAAGAAAAGGTCTACAAAGGGACCATTATAATACAATGTGATTTTTGCCATCATTTCATTAAAAATCCATTTCATTTCCAGTTTCACAATATTTATATATAGGGAAGAGCTTCTTTCTGATAACAAATTTTTAAAAAAATGAATAGCAATTATTTCACTTTTTACAATGCTATTAATTTTCTATCCTTCTTAAATGTAATTAGAAAATTGTTTTTAAAATATTTATATAAAATTATGTTTAAACATCAGGAGAGAAAGGGGCCAATCATAAGCTTCTGGGTATTACTAAGAACCTAGCTATCAAAGATAATCTGGCCACACTTTGAACAACTGTGCACATTGGAACTAATGCCAAGAGAACCCCCCAAATAAATTCCTTATGAAGAAAAATCATTACACAGAGCATACTGAGATCTCACAGGCTACCATTTTATAAACCAAGACTAATACAACCAAAAAGAACCAAATAAATATGTCACAACATAGTATTAGCAAAGAAATTTTTTCAAAAGTCCTAAAGTGCCATTCATCTCAAGTTCTAGTTATGCAGAGGTTAACTTTTTTAAGCTTAAAGAGAAAAATTTCTTATGCAAAACGTCTCATTGCAAGAATATACTGATCAAAATAAGTTTCATTGCCACTAATATTGTCTTTAATTGTAAAGATAACATAATATTGAATAGAATAATGTGCTTGATTAATAACATTTTATTGAAATGGTGTGCTGATTTATTGCATTTGTTTGTCCAAATAAACACAAAATTCATTTGCCATAAATCTTCTGATGTCTAAAGAAAAAGCTTGATAAAATAAAAAAGTTATCATATAACGAAATGAAAAATCCAGTTTGAAAAGTTACTCAGCTTCATGCTTTGTTTAGAATTTGGAGTTTTCAAAGAGCAAGAAAAAGTTGTTGGGTTTTTGTTTTGTTTTGTTTTCTTTTTTACTTAAAATGAACAGAGCTAGTTTTCATTTAGATAAAATTTTCAAAATAATTCCAAAGTGATAGGGGAAGGTTAATCCATAACATTTTGTGGAGACTTTAATGCAGTTCCTTTTGCACTTCGAAAAAAAATTAATTTATCCTTTGAAAATATGATATTTGAACCTATAATACTTGCATATGAACAAATTGTTTTCCCCATATATACAAAATTTCCTGAGGATAGGAATTATTTCAGTTTTGACTTTAAATCCTCAGTTCCAAATATAGTACCTGGAATCTTGTAGACACTTAATAAATATTCTTGCTGATTGATTTTAAAATATTTCCACTGAATTTTCCTAAAACTAAGTTTTTTTATTGCAGAAATGTTCTTTATTTTTTATTAAAGCTTTTTATGTGCAAAACATATGCATGGGTAATTTTTCATCATTGACCCTTGCAAAACTTTCTGTTACAATTTTTTCCCTTCTTCCCTCCACCCCCTCCCCTAGATGGCAGGAAGTCTAATACATGTTAATTATGTTAAAATACTTGACAAATCAAATATGTGTACACATATTTATACAGTTATATTGCTGTACAAGAAAAATTGGATCTATAAGAAAAAAATCTGAGAGGAAAAGATAATGTAAGCAAAGATCAATAGAAAGTGTGAAAATGCTATGTTGTGGTCCACCCTCAGATCCCATGGGATTCTCCCTGGGTGTATATGGCTTTCTTCATCACTGAACAACTGGAACTGGTTTGAAACATTTCATTGTTGGAAAGGGACTCACATGTGCAAGATTGTTTGTGGCAGCCCTTTCTGTAGTGGCTAGAAACTGGAAACTGAATAGATGCCCTTCAATTGGAGAATGGCTAAATAAATTATGGTATATGAATATTATGGAATATTGTTGTTCTGTAAGAAATAACCAGCAGGACGATTTCAGAGAGGCCTGGAGAGACTTGCATGAACTGATGCTGAGTGAAATGAGCAGAACCAGGAGATCATTATATACGGCAACAACAATACTATATGACGATCAATTCTGATGGACATGTCTCCCTTCAACAATGAAATGTTTCAAACCACTTCTAATTGTTCACTGAAGAAAGCCATATATACCCAGAGAGAGGGATGTGAAATGTGGACCACAACATAACATTCTCATACTCTTGATTGATGTTTGCTTACATTGTGTTTCCTTTATCTGATATGTCTTTTGTGTAGATACGATTTTTCTTGCACAAGAATGATAAGTTTGGAAATATGTATACATATATTCGATTTGCCAAGTATTTTAGGGATATGAAATGTGGACCACAACATAACATTTTCATGCTCTCTAGTGATGTTTGCTTGCATTGGGTTTCCTTTCTCAGATATTTTTTGTTCACATAGATATGATTGTTCTTGCACAGCAAGATAAGTATGGAAATATGTATACATATATTCGATTTGTCAAGTATTTTAATATAATTAACATGTAGTGGACTTAACTGCCATATAGGAGAGGGGAGGGGACTGGGGGGAAAAATTGTAATGGAAAGCTTTGTAAAGATCAGTATTGAGGAACTACCCATACATATGTTATGCAAATAAAAAGCTTTAATTTAAAAAAAAAAGAAACATTTCATTGTTGAAGAGAACCATGTCTTTCAGAACTGATCATCATATAGTCTTGTTGTTGCCGTGTATTTTGATCTTCTGGTTCTGCTCATTTCATTTAGCATCAGTTCATGCAAGTCTTTCCAGGCTGCTGGTCGTTTCTTACAGAACAATGATATTCCATAACATTCATATACCATAATTTATTCAGCCATTCTCCAATTGATGGGCATCCATTATGTTTCCAATTTCTAGTCACTACAAAAAGGGCTGCTACAAACATTTTTGCACATGTGGGGCCCTTTCCTTCCTTTAAAATCTCTTTGGGATATAGGCCCAGTAGAAATACTGCTGGGTCAAATGGTATGTACAGTTTGATAACTTTTTGAGCATAGTTCCAAATTGCTCTCCAGAATGGTTGGATCCGTTCACAGTTCCACCAACAATGTATCAGTGTCCCAGTTTTCCCACATCCCCTCCAACATTCATCATTATCTTTTCCTGTCATCTTAGCCAATCTGACAGATGTGTAGTGGTATCTCAGAGTTGTCTTAATTTGCATTTCTCTGATTAGTGATTTGGAGCACCTTTTCATATGACTAGCAATTTCTTCATCTCAAAATTGTCTGTTCATATCCTTTGACCATTTATCAATTGGAGAGTGGCTTGAATTTACAAATATGAGTCAATTCTCTATGTATTTTACAAATGAGGCCTTATCAGAACCCTTAAATGTAAAGATGATTTCCCAACTTATTGCTTCCCCCTTAATCTTGTCTGCATTAGTTTTGTTTGTATAAAAACTTTTTAACTTAATATAATCAAAATTATCTATCTGGTGTTCTTTTTTGGACACAAATTCCTTCTTTCTCCACAGGTCTGAGAGGTAAACTATCCTATGTTCCTCTAATTTGTTTATAATATCACTCTATGTCTAAATCATGAACCCATTTAGATCTCATCTTGGTATGTGGTGTTCGGTGTGGGTCAAGCCCTAATTTCTTCCACAGTAGTTTCAAATTTTCCCAGAAGTTTTTGCCAAATAGTGAGTACTTATCCCAGAAGCTGGGGCCTTTGGGTTTATCAAACACTAAATTGCTATAGTTATTGCCTAGTTTGTCTTGTGATTCTATCCTATTCCACTGATCGACTACTCTATTTCTTAGCCAGTACCAAATGATTTTGATGACCACTGCTTTATAATATAGTTTTAGATCTGATATAGCAAGGTCACCTTCATCAGCATTTTTTTTTCATTAATTCCCTTGAAATTCTTGACCTTTTGTTCTTCCAGAGGAACTTGCTACTATTTTTTCTAGATCTGTAAAATAATTTCTTGGGAGTTTGATTGGTATGGCACTAAATAAGTAAATTAGTTTGGGTAGTATTGTCATTTTTATTATATTAGCTCAGCCTACCCATGAGCATTTGATATTTTTCCAGCTGATTAGGTCTCACTTTATTTATGTGGAGAGTGTTTTGTAGTTTAGTTTGTATAGTTCCTGACTTTTCCTTGGCAGATAGATTCCCAAATATTTTATACTATCCACAGTTATTTTGAATGGAATTTCTTTTTGTATCTCTTGCTGCTGAACTTTGTTGCTAATATATAAAAACGCTGCTGATTTATGTGGATTTAGTCCTAAAACTAAGTTTTGTTTAAAACTTGTAAATCAGCAAGGATATACATTATCACCACTATTATTCAACGTTATATTAGAAATGCTGCTTAGAACAATAAGAGAAGAAAAAGAAATGGAAGGAATTAAAATAAGTAATGAGGGGAAAAATTATCATTCTTTGCAGATGATATGATGGTATACCTAGAGAATCCTTTAAAAAACCCTATCTGAAATAATTAACAACTTCAGCCAAGTTGCAGGTTACAAAATAATGTCACATAAATCATCAATATTAATCTATATTACCAACAAAGTCTAGTAACAATAGATAAGTTCCATTTAAAATAACTGTATACAACATAAAACAATTGGGAATCTACCTGCCAAAATAAAGCCAGAAATTACATGAATACAATTACAAAACATTTTTCACATAAATGAAGTCAGATCTAAATAACTAAAGAAATAGTAATTGCTCATGGGTAGTATATAGAATAAATAATAATCCTACCTAAATTAATTTTATTTATTCATTGCCATACTAATCAACCCCCCCCACACACACAAACTATAGAGCTAGAAAAAATTTTTTTTAATTCATCTGGAAGAACAAAAGATCAAGAATATCACAGGAATCTATAAAAAAAAAAGTGAAGGAAGGTAGCCTAGCAATGTCAGCACTCTAATTGTATTATAAGTTGGTAATGATTAACACAATCTGGAACTGGCTAAAAAATAGAGTGGTAGATCGGTAGAATAGATTAAGAATCACCAATACATAGTATTAAATGACCATAGTAATCTACTGTTTGAGAAATCTAAAAAGCTAAGTTTTTCAGACAAGAACTTGCTATTTGACAAAAACTGCCAGGAAAACTGGTAAAAAAAAATATATTTAATTGAGAAAAATAAAATAAAATGAGAGGGGAAAAAAGGGAACATGGATGACTTTGGAGAAAACAAATTCACTCCAAACTACAGAGTATTATGAAAAGAATGAAAGAAAATGAAATAGAAGTATCCATTATAGATAGCCTTCTCAAAGAGTCTAGTCACAAAAGACAAGGGAGATATAGGAGTGTAGCTATAGGGAATGATGGATCAAATGAGAGCTTCTTTGAGTAGTTGGGAAGGTATGAGCATAATTGTAGGTTGTAAAGAAACAATAGACAAGGAGAGATTGAAGATTAGTGAAAGATTAGAGGTAAGAGAGGAGGCAATCTGCTAGAGAAGACAATATCGAATGGGATATGTTGTACAAATATAAGGGTTGGCCCTGACAAGGAGGACAACTTCTTCATGTGAGACAGGGTAAAGGAAGAAAGAATGACAGAAGGCATTTTAGAAAAGAAGAGGAGGGGGACAATTTTTTTCAGTGCATTGTAAGGCAAAGTTCTCAGATGAGACTATGGGAAGAGGAGGAGCCCTGGTAGATTTGAGGAAGGATAAAAATGTTTGGAAGAATTTCTGTGCTGAGATAAATTATTTTAGAGAGATATAAAACAATTGCTTTGCAGTAGTGGGGGTCCTGTTGAGGTTATGAAACATAATTCTATAGGGGACCTGGTCAAGACAGTTACATGATTTTCTCCAGCTTTGTTGAGCAACACATGAATAGAAGCAAAAGCAGGATGTGATTTTTTGATGTACAAAGGGAACAAGGGACTTAAGAGAAGAACAGTATAAATTGAGAGAAAGGGACAGTATAAATTTGAATTATTTTAACAAGGGATGAAAAGAGGGAAGGGAGAAGAGTGTAGCTCAATCAAGAGAGATGACCTAAGAGAGAATTGAGTGGTTGAGGATTGATGGTCATAGTGAAGATAAAGAACAGCATTAGAAGTTGCAAGACACAGGAAAATAACAATAGCTTTTGATTAGGTGGAGGACTCCAGAGATCATAAACACAAAAGTGTGTGCACACTTGAGGATAAGAGTAAGACCATAGGTTATATCCATATTTATGTAGCTGAAGTGAAATAAAGGAATAAATCATGGGAAATGATTAAGTTGAGAAATTTGGAGGTTGGGTATTTGAGGGAGTATTATTAAATTTGCTAAAGTCCTCTGGTATGAGGGTCGGTACTGGGGAGAGAGGAAAACTGAACTGTGTACCAAACTCATTGAAGAAAAGTTTTGACTTGGAAGTCTGTAGATAATGACTTCCAATATTTTGATTGGGTGAAAAATATATATTGAATGAACCTCAAAGAAGGAAAGTTTACTGATTATAGTAGTAGAGGGAGAACCTGGAAGTGGTAATGGAGAGCAAAGGGGAGTCCAATTTCTCTTGCTGGCCAGTGAGCAAAAAAGAATGAATTAAAAAGGGAAAGAAAGAAACAACAGAGGGAGGAAAGGAAGAAAGGAAAGAAATGAAGAAAGGAAAGAAAGGAAGCAAGGAAGAAAGGAAGGAGGAAGGAAGTAAAGGAATAACTTTAAAATCCAGAATACAAAGCAATACACCAAAATGGAGAAATGGAGGGAACAGTTTTGGATCATTCCACTGTGAAAGACACTACAAAAAAGAATGCCAGCATTTAAAAAGCATCTATTCTCCTAAATTCTGCTCCTGGTTTGTTTGTTTTTTTTCCTAATCAATAAAAAAGTAATTAAACTCTGTATCTAATTTCCTTCCCATAGAAAAACTGATGTGGAGTTCTATAAATCATCTATATCATCATAGTTTACTATTGTGAAAATTCTTCATTTTTACAGGTTTTCTAATACTTTGAATATGAAGCTTAGTTTATACAAAATTATCCTTAAAAACAATAAAATTTCTATGTATGCCAGATTTTTAAAAATGAATTTTGAAGAAAGTCAATATTCTCAACACAATCAAAACAGCAACAAATACAAAAACTGCTAAATAGGTTTAGGTAGACTCTAAATTTAAATATTAAATATTTAAAAGATAAGTGACACCAAGTAAGTTTATTAATTTTATCTTTCTGAGTTTAAATCCAGCTTCATTTACCTTCTAGCTGTGACACCCTGGACAAGTCACTTAACCCTGTTTGCCTTAGTTCCTTCATGTATAAAATGAGTTGGAAAAGGAAATGAAAAACTACTCCAGTTTTTTTTTTTTTTTTTTTTCAAGAAAAAGTCACAGGAAATCAGACATAACTGAAACAACAAATAACAACAATCTCTCTATAGCTGTTGAATATCCTCAAACATTTATTAAAAGTTTGCAATGTATCAAGCACTGCTCTAAACTCGAGAAACACAAAGAAAGTGGGGGGAGGAAACAACAACCTGGTGCCCTCCTTGGGAGAGACCTTTCTAATGAAGAGACCACATGTAAATAATTACGCACATAAAGTATACAGGAAATAATCTCAGAGGTAAGGTACTGGCATAGGGAGCACTGAGAAAACTCTCCTATATAAGTTAAGATATGAACTGAGTTTTGAATAAAGACAAGAAAGCTAAAAGGTAGAAAGAGATGAGATGGAAAACCATCCTAGCTGTGGGAGTCAGTCAATTGAAAGGTAGAGGTTTGAGAGGTAGTGTCACTTGTGAGGAATGGCAAATAGGCCAGTGTAGCTGCATCACAAAATAAGTAGAGAGGAGTCAAGTATAAGAAGACTACAAAGATAGGATGGAGTCAGGATGTAAAGGGCTTTAAAATTCAAACAGGATTTTATATTTAATCCTAGAAGTAATGGAGAGTCACTGGTGTTTACTGAGTACAAGGATAACATATTCAGATTTGTACTTTAGGAAAATCACTTTTGGCAGCTGAGTGAAGGATGAATGGGAGTGGGAAGAGATTTGAAGCAAGAAGACCAACATACATATTTGTTATTTATGTTAGTGTGTATATATTCATTATTCTACTATCTCCCTCATTAGAGTATAAACTTTTTGAAAGCAGAAACTATAGCTTCTATTTCCAACTAATTCACCAGAAAACATACATTAGTGTTCTTCATAAAGTAGTTGCCCAATAAATTCTATTACGTGAGTTATAAAACTTCATTCTTTAGGGAGTTTTTAAAGAAAAGAGTAGAGACCATGATTAAATGTTTTAAATACAACTATTCTTCAAGGAAAAAAGCAGGGCAATGGACTTCATGACACCTGGACCTCTTCCAGACTCAGGGTAACACAGTGAAAACAAAGAACTTTTCAGTTTTCACAGACACACTTTTGTCAAAAGTGTAAATGCATTAAACTAACTTGTACCCTATGTCTACCTACAAATCAGGTAAAATTTGACACTGCTTTGTGACAGTTGGACTTAATATGTCTTTGGCAATGATATGCTAACTATATCCTTCAGAGACCTAGAAGATTTCATGGTTAGGAAATTTCTTATGCTGAACTTAAATTTTCCATTTCTTTGTTTCAGTCAATTAATTCTAATTCTATTCTGTCAGGTCAGAACAAATCATTCCATGTATCCCTTAGATCTCTATAAGGAGTAATCTAAAATGATGCAATTATTTTAATCTGATGTGTGGTTATGCCCAGGCTTTTAATAAAGTAGCAGTCTACAATAACCTCATGAATTCAGTTTTACCTAAATAATGTAAACAGGTAATTGTGAAGCCTTGGTTTTTCCTTCAGTGGACCTAAAGATTCAATAAAGGTAGACTTACGGGTATTTTTATGAATACCCTATAGGAAAGGCAACACAAAATTTGGGGGCTAGAGAAAGAAAGCAGTCCAATGGGAAATGCCAAGTAGAGAATACTGCAGTGACTACCTGCTAAAAGAGTGGTATATCTTCCTAATCCTTCCCAATCTAAAATTGATTAATCAGAAAAGGAGCCCATCTAGATACCCCAAGTTAGAATCACAAGAATTAGAGGAGACCCCAGAAAGTATCTAGTTCAATAACTTCATTTTAAAGATTAGGAAATATATATTCAAGCAGTATAATACAATACAAAAGGCACAGGTTCCATAGCTGAGAAGTTTTGGTTCAAATATTTATATTACAGCTTAGTGCATGGGCAAGAGATCAATGATCTCTAAAGTGGGAAAGAGGACGGAGAACCTTATGGCTTGACTTCAATAGTTGTATGATCAATCAATCAGAGGGTGGGAATATAGGTCACTTTTTACCCTTCCCCATCATAACCTATACATATGGAGTATATGTTTCACTCACACCTTATCTTATTTCCCCAAAATCCCTTCACTACATCCCCCTCCTTTGTTTTGCAAGCTACTGACATTATCTTCCGAGTCAAAAACTTATTCTCCAAGCAGTTATAAACACAGCTGGGACCCACAGAAGCAGATACACAGATGCCAATGGGAAGATTCTGCCCACTCCCCTTGCTTCCCAGATTCACGACCTCTTTTCTTCCACATAACTTGGCAGCTCTGGCAGGGATCTCTTCAAAGACTAGCTCTGAGTGTCTAGTAAGAGCCCCCATCTTCTTTCTTTCTATTTGGGGTGGATTAGAGGATGCACAAATTCAGCAGACTTATTATAATCAACATTTTAGATCTGATGTCATATTTACCTCCAAAACAATTCCTTTTCCAAATTCCCTTATTACTGTGTAGATAATTATTATACTTCCATCACCAAAGTGCACAGCTTTGGTGGTATCATCTTCAGCTCCTCACTTGCCTTCACCCTACATTTCTAATCAATAGCTAAATCTTATTTAATTTGAGATGTTAGGAGGGAGAGAGGAAGAAAGGGGGGAAAAGGGAGAGGATAAGAGGGGAGAAGGGAAGGAAAGGAAGAAAAGGAGGAAGGAAAAGGGGAGGGAGAAATAAACAGGCAGAGATAGACAGAGAATGAATATGGAAGGGGAAAAGTTGGAATTACATAGCAATCCGGTAGAAAAGCTGGGAGGGAAGGGGATCAAGAATGTATCTGGAGGAGCTGCCTTGTTAAAAAAGACAGTAATCTTCAACTCAAACAGCAGTGATTTTTGTTGTGGTTTATCATTTTTATAACACCAACATTTTCCCCAGTGTTGTATCCATTCCCATAATTTTTAAAAACATACACAAAGAAAAAAAATCAGCAACTGATCAATACATCAAACAAGTCTGAAAATGTGTGCAATGTAGGACCATTATGGACTTCCCACTTCTGCAAAAGAGTGAGATATGGCTATCTTCTCATACCTCTTTGTTAGAGCCATACTTGTTCTTTATAAGACTGCAACTTTTCTTTCTTTTTTTTGTAATTATTCTTCTTAAATAGTCATTGAACATAATATTTTTTGACTCTGCTGACCTCACTGTTATCAGTTTATATAGAGCTATTCATACCTTTTTTTAAAATTTTTATTTATTTTTTTAAAATTTTATTTGCATAACATATGTATGGGTAATTCTTCAACAATAACCCTTACATAGCTTTCTGTTACAAATTTTCCCCCCAACTCCCCACCCCTCCCCTAGATGGAAGGATATCCACTACATGTTAATTATGTTAAAATATTGACAAATCGAATATATGTATACATATTTCCAAACTTATCATTGTTGTGGAAGAAAAATCTTATCTACACAAACGATATATCAGATAAAGGAAACACAATGTAAGCAAACATCAATCAAGGAGTATGAGAATGTATGTTGTGGTCCACATTTCACATCCCTCTCTCTCGGTGTATATGGCTTTCTTCAGTGAACAATTGGAGGTGGTTTGAAACATTTCATTGTTGAAGAGAGCCATGTCCATCAGAATTGATCGTCATATACTACTGTTGTTGCCGTGTATAATGATCTCCTGGTTCTGCTCATTTCACTCAGCATCAGTTCATGTAAGTCTCTCCAGGCCTCTCTGAAATCATCTTGCTGGTCATTTCTTACAGAACAATAATATTCCATAATATTCATATACCATAATTTGTTCAGCCATTCTCCAATTGAAGGGCATCTATTCAATTTCCAGTTTCTAGCCACTACAAAAAGGGCTGCCACAAGCATTCTTGCACATGTGGGGCCTTTTCCTTCCTTTATGATTTCTTTGGGATATAAGCCCAATAGAAATGCTGCTGGGTGAAAGGGTATGCACAGTTTGATAACTTTTTGAGCATAGCTCCAAATTGTTCTCCAAAATGGCTGTATCCGTTCACAGCTCCACCAACAATGCATCAGTGTCCCAGCCCTCCCACATGCCCTCCAACATTTATCATTAACTTTTCCTGTCATTTTAGCCAATCTGACAGGTGTGAAGTGGTACCTCAGGGTTGTCTTGATTTGCATTTCTCTGATCAATAGTGATTTGGAGCACCTTTTCATATGACTATAAATAGTTTTAATTTCATCCTCTGAAAATTGTCTGTTCATATCCTTTGACCATTTATTGATTGGAGAATGGCTTGAATTTTTATAAATATGAGACAATTCTCTATATATTTTAGAGATGAGACCTTTATCAGAACCCTTAAATGTAAAGATGATTTCCCAATTTATTGCTTCCCTCCTAATCTTGTTTGCATTGATTTTGTTTGTACAAAAACATTTTAACTTAATATAGTCAAAGTTATCTATCTGATTTTCAAGTAAGAGTTCCAGTTCTTCTTTGGACATAAGTTTATTCCATCTCCATAGGTCTGAGAGGTAAACTATATTACATTCCTCTAATTTACTTATAGTATTCACTCTTTATATCCAGATCATGAACCCATTTAGATCTTATCTTGGTATGTGGTGTTAGATGTGGGTAAAGCCCTAATTTCTTCCACACTAGTTTCCAGTTTTCCCAGCAGTTTTTGTCAAATAGTGAATACTTATCCCAAAAGCTGGGGTCTTTGGGTTTATCAAAAACCAAATTGCTATAGTTATTGCCTAGTTTGTCTTGTGATTCTATCCTATTCCACTGATCGACTGCTCTATTTCTTAGCCAGTACCAAATGGTTTTGATGACCGCTGCTTTATAATATAGTTTTAGATCTGGTACAGCAAGTCCACCATCGTCAGCCTTTTTTTTCATTAATCCCCTTGAAATTCTTGACCTTTTCTTTTTCCAAATGAACTTTGCTACTATTTTTTCTAGATCTGTAAGATAATTTCTTGGGAGTTTGATTGGTATGGCACTAAATAAGTAAATTAATTTGGGTAGTATTGTCATTTTTATTATATTCGCTCATCCTACCCATGAGCATTTTAAGTTTTTCCAATTGACTAGGTCTGATTTGATTTGTGTGGAAAGTGTTTTGTAGTTTAGTTCATATAGTTCCTCACTATCTCTTGGCAGATAAATTCCCAAATACTTTATACTATCAACAGTTATTTTGAATGGAATTTCTTTTTGTATCTCTTGCTGCTGAACTTTATTGGTAAAATATAAAAATGCTGATGATTTATGTGGTTTTATTTTGTATCCTGCAACTTTGCTAAAGTTGGGAATTGTTTCTAGTAGTTTTTTAGTTGAGTCTTTAGGGTTCTCTACTTATATCATCATGTCATCTGCAAATAGTGATAATTTGGTTTCCTCATTACCTACTCTAATTCCTTTAATCTCTTTTTCTTCTCTTACTGCCAAAGCTAACATTTCTAAGACAATATTAAATAATAATGGTGACAGTGGGCAGCCTTGTTTCACTCCTGATCTTATTGGGAATGGTTCTAGTTTGACTCCATTACATATGATGCTTGCTGAAGGTTTTAAGTAGATACTACTAATCATTTTAAGGAAAAGCCCATTTATTCCTATACTCCCCAGTGTTTTTAATAGGAATGGGTGTTGGATTTTATCAAAGGCTTTTTCTGCATCTATGGAGATAATCATATGGTTTTTTATTAATTTGGTTATTAATATAATTGATTATGCTAATAGTTTTCCTAATATTGGACCAGCCCTGCGTTCCTGGTATAAATCCTACTTGGTCATGATGTATTATCCTGGGGATGACTTTCTGTAATCTTGTTGCTAAAATCTTATTTAAAATTTTTGCATCAATATTCATTAGGGAAATGGGTCTATAGTTTTCTTTCTCAGTTTTCTCCCTACTTGGTTTAGCTATCAGCACCATATCTGTGTCATAGAAGGAATTTGGTAGTACACCTTCTTTCCCTATTTTTTCAAATAGTTTATACAGTATTGGGATTAATTGTTCTTTGAATGTTTGGTAAAATTCACATGTAAATCCATCTGGCCCTGGAGATTTTTTCTTAGGGAGTTGATTAATAGCTTGTTCTATTTCTTTTTCCGCTATTCATACCTTTTTATGTTTAATCACATTCATCATTGTTTAGAGTAGAGTAATATTCCAATTACATCTATGTATCATGATTTATTTAGCAGGTCCTTATTCAATTGGCATTTACTTTGTTTTGTTGTTTTTGTTGTTGTTTTGTTTTGTTTCTTGCTATTACATAAAGTGCTGTTTTAAATATTTTGGTATATGTGGGGTCTTTCTGGCCAAAATGACCTTTTTTTGGGAAATATGCCTAGTATTTCTAGATCAAAAGGTTGGACATTTTATTGATTTTACTTTCATCATTTCTTTTTCTTTTTTTTAAGCTTTTTATTTGTATAACATATGTATGGGTAGTTCCCCAACCTTGATCTTTACAAAGCTTTCCAATACAAATTTTACCCCCAGTTCCCTCCCCTCCCCTAGATGGCAGGAAGTCCACTACATGTTAATAATGTTGAAATGCTTGAGAAGTTATGCAAGAAAAATCCTATCTACAAGAAAAAAAAAGAATCAGAGAAAGGCAACACAATGCAAGCAAATGTCAATAGAGATCATGAAAATGTTACGTTGTGGTCCATATTTCATGTCCCTCTTTCTGGGTGTATATGGTTTTCTTCAGTGAACAACTGGAACTGGTTTGAGACAATTCTTTATTGCAGAGAGCCATGTCCATCAGAATTGATCATCATGTAATACTGTTGTTGCTGTGCATGATGATCTCCTGGTTCTGCTCGTTTCACTCAGCATCAGTTCATGCAAGTCCCTCCAG
>JAJPUD010008655.1:40656-85840 GCA_023553655.1 Myrmecobius fasciatus | reverse complement strand
TTAAGTGTCTGAGACCAGATTTGAACTCAGGTCCTCCTGACTTCAGGTTTGGTGTTCTATCCATTGCACTACCTAGCTGCCCCAGACATGAAACATTCTTAATTCACAAACAAGCAGATGCCAGATATGTACCTTGTTTGACCTATTTGATACTTTGTTGACCTCTCATGTGGATGATTGGCATTTTTCATCCATTTAAGTTTTTCTTGTATGGATTGTCAGCCTCACTTCATGATCATGACTAGATGTAATAAGTACAATATCCATAAATGGGACTATCCAGAAGAACTTAACATCTCTTTGTTGTTTAGTTGTTTTGCTCGTTTCCAACTCTTTATGACCCCATTTGGGATTTTCTTGGAAAAGATACTAGAGTGGTTTGCTATTTCCTTTTCCAGCTCATTTTACAGAGGAGGATAAATCTTCCCGATTTCAGTTCCATCACTCTATCCACTGTGTCACTTAGCTGTCCTTTACCATGTTTGAGAATCTCAATAAATACTAGTTATTACATTGTCTGCACATGTGACATATCCTGTTGAAGAAATCATTTGTAAAAAAAAATAGCCAATTATTCTCTCCTTGTATTTTTCTAAAGACAACCCTTGATGTAAAGTGGCTACAATGTCCTTACCTTTTGATTCAGAGATTCAATTGCTAGGACATATACCTCAGGAAAATATTTTGGGTAAAAGAGCTTATACAAAGGAAACAAAAAGTTCAATTGAGAGCAAAATATTCATAAAAGCATTTTTTGGTGATAGAAAAGAGCTGGAAACCAAGTATATTTCCAAAAAGCCATCAAAATAGATTGACTAGAGAATGGCTAAAGAGATTGTGGTACATGAGTTCAATGGAAGATCACTGTGCTATAAGAAATGATAAATGTGACAAATACAGAGAAGCATGGAAAGTCTTATATGAAATGATTAAAAGCTAACAAAGCAAGGAAAATAATAAAAATAGTAATAAATAATTAACATTTATATAGACTTGCTGTGTGCCAAGTACTGTGCTAAATACTTTCTAATTTCACAAAAACATTTTTCTTTTCCCCAAAACTCTGTGATATAAATGGCATTTACAGATAGGGAAACTGTATCAAACAGAGACTCAGCGACTTGCTTAGAGTCATATATCTAGTAAGTGCCTGAGGTCTTCCTGACTTTAGGCCCAGTATTCTATCCACACAATCTAAAAACAATATAAAGAATGAGTATGATCATATTAATGCCAATAATAGCTATTATAATAAAACAATAAAAATGAATGTGATGAAAATAGAAAGGACATGAGATATGAGAAGATGTCTCCTCTACTCCTTTGCAGGGATTAGACAGTGGGGAGGTTCATAGGTGTAGAATACTGCATATCATATCAGGATTTTTTTCAATGTATTGATCAGTTTTATTTATTTTTTTACTCAAAAACATTTTTTAGTATAAGGGGTGGCTCTTTCAGAAGTAAAGAACAGGGGAAAGATAAAAGGGAAAATCTAGATGATATATAGGTAGGATATCAATAAAATCCATTTCTAAATCACAAAAACATGTTTTTTCTACTACTTTTGTGGAGAATGATATTGTTCATAATTTTTCATTTGCTAGGTGTCATAATTGAAAGATCATTGTAACTAGAATTAAGGAAACAAGTTCAAAGCCAGCCTCTGATTCTTACTAGTTAATGTGACCTCACATAAATCCCTTGATTTCTGTTTGCCTCAGTTTCCTCATCTATAAAGTAGTAATAGCACCTACCTCAAAGGGTCATTGTAAGGATAAAATAAGAAAATATTTATAAAGCACTTTGAAGACTTTAAAGCACTATAAAATTCTAGGTATAATAAAGTGGATAATGATAACTCTGAATAGGACAACACAAATGCTGTCTTCTGGGGTTAATGTGATGTTTTGTGTGGTCTAGTCCAACTATTCTTTTTGACTTTTTTCTTCCTAAATATTATTTTTATTTCATGTATAATAGGAACTTTGGTATCAAACTTTAAAAGTGATGGTTCTGCTATCACTGATAACTAAAAACAGAACATTATAAAAATGGCAACAGATCCTTTCTGTTAGTCATTAGTAACCATGAATAAATAAAGTATGTTTGAATCAACCTAGATTGTGCCATTAATTTTATGTAGGGATACCTGCAATGAAAATTTAAAGCTGGTATGAAGGCTCCTGCAAACACACCAGTGATAGGCATTTTAAGAACTCTTTCTACTTTTTGGTATTTGGAACACTAGATATACCTCAGAAGAGTGAAAAAAAGAATTCACATCATGTATATGCAACTGAAACTCCCTTAAGCACCCATACCAAATATTTGGGCAATTACTCAGTGGTCTCAGAAGAAATTGGAAATAAAGATATATATGTGGCATCTAATTTCACTCAGGAAAGTTTTTCTTTCTCCATCCTTTTACACTTGGCAATCTATGTGATGTTTTAAAGAACAAAGAAGAAATAGGGTAAAAAGCATAATGGGAAAAAATAAGGAGGAAAATACACAAGTAATTGTAGCTTAGAATGTGAATAGAATGGATTTGCCTTAAAATGGAAATGGATAGCAGATTACAAATTTGACCTCAACAATATGTTGCTTTTAGGAAACATAAAAATGAAAGATGCACACTAAGATAAAATAAAGGACAGAGTAGAATTTATTATGTGGGGGAAAATGCAGGGTTAGTAACCACAATTTCAGACAAAGTTAAAATTAAAACAAAATTTAATCAAACATGAAAAATAAGCAAACTATACCATGTGTAATCAATATTATTCAATATTGTTATAGACAATTTAGAATACCTAGACAGTATAAAATATCTGACATAGGAATTATATGAACATAAACATAAAACACATTTTATACATATAAACTAATATCTAAATAATTGAAGTAATATTTATCGTTCATAAGTAGGAAAAGACAGTATAATTTTTAAAATGACATTTTTACCCTAACTAATCTATTTGTTAAGTTCCTTAAAAATTTTTTTACTGATTTGGAAAAAATAAAACAAAATTCATTTGGAAGAGCAAACTTCAAAGAAACCAGGAAAAATGTAAAAGAAATAGATTCAGCTGTATTAAGACATAAAATGATATTATAAAGGATAACATAATTGAAGTATGAAAGGATAATTTTGATTATTTTAAATGAAAAATTTCTCATATAAATAAAACTTGTGATGCCAAGAATAGAAGGAATTCAGAAAATTGAGAAAAAATCTTTCATAGACAATCTCTCAGATATGATGTGATTGAATTGCTATATTGCTGTGATGTAAGAAATGATAAATTGGTTAAATTAGAAAAACATGTAAAGACTTGGAGCTATGAAGGAAGATGATATCCATCTTCAGAGAAACAGATGACAGATGTAAATAAGCATATTATGGCCTTACAGATATGTGTATGAATGTATATGTCATTCATATATGTATATGTATATGTATATGTATCCATGCTTAATTACAAACTTTTTTAAGGTAGGTGAGGTATTGCAGGGGGGAAATAAAATAAAAAGTTCATAGAAGAGAACAAAAAAAAAAAACCAACAAAGGAACAGTTGGTCAGCTTTGAAAATAATATGTAGTATTCATTATATGGGTTTTCTTAAAATGGAAATTTATTATTTTATGTGAATCCTTCCTTATCTACTATGTACATGACAATTTTTTTCTCTTTGTATAAAATTTTAAAAAATTATGACTAAACCAAAGAACAGCTAGTGTTCAAAGCAAAAAACAATTAACAAGATGCTATTTATCCCTTTTCTTCCAATATATTTTATCTCATTAAATATTTCTCAATTAAATGGAAAAAAATTCCACATTCATTTTCCAAAATTTTAAGGTCCAAATTCTCTTCCTCCCACCCTAAATTCTCACTGTCCAAGAAGGCATGCAATTTGATACAGTCTATACATGTGAAGTCATGCAAAGTATTCCTTGACACTTGCCAAGAAAACAGATAATTCAACCCCTTCCTCCAAAAAAAAAAAAAAGAAAACTAAAAAAGTACATTTCAATAAAAATCCAAACTCCTCTGCAACTGGAAATAGATAGCATTTTCATCATAAGTCCTTTGGAATTGTCTTGGATCATTGTATTGAACAAAATAGCTAAATCATTCACAATAATCATTGTACAACATATATATATATATATGTATACGCATATATATATATATATATGTATATATATATTTTTTTTCCTGAGGCAATTGGGGTTAATTGACTTGCCCAGGCACACACAGGTAGGAATTATTAAATGTCTGAGGTCAGATTTGAACTCAGGTCCTTCTGAAGTCAGGGCTGGTGCTCTATCCACTATACCACCTAGCTGCCCCTGTCGTACACTATTTGCAAGTCATTGTGGACAATGATCTCTTGGTTTTGCTCATTTCATTTTGTATCAGTTCATATAAGTTTTCCCAGGTTTTTCTAAAACCATCTACAATTTGATTTGGAAAAAATTCATTTGGAAGAGCAAACAGTCAGGAACTTCAAGGAAAACAGAAAAAAATGTAAAGAAAGTGTGATTGTTTTATACACTATCAAATTGCTTTAATGATTACCACTTTGTAATACAATTTGAGATGTGATATTGTTTGCCTACCTTCTTTCACTTCCCCCCCTTTAATTTACCTGATATTCCTTTTTTGGGGGAAGAGAGAATATTTTATTTTTTCCAATATATGTAAAAACATTTTTTTAACATTCATTTTTTTATATAAAGCTTTTTATTTACAAAACATATGAGTGACCTTTCAACATTGACCTTTGCAAAAACTTTTTTTTCCCCAAGCTTTTCCCCTCCTTCCCCCCACCCCCACCCCTAGATGACAGGTAATCTAATACATGCTAAATAGGATAAATTATATGACAAATACAATACATGTATACATATCTATACAATTATCTTACTGCACAAGAAACATCAGATCTAGAAAGAGAAGAATAAAAAACAACCTAAGAAGGAAAACAAAATGCATGGAAATATTCACAGAAAGTGTTAACATTCATTTTTAAAAGGTTTGAATTCCAGACAATTTGATATAGATTATCCATGTAAAGCCATGAAAACATTTTCCCCTATCCGCCATGTTACAAAACAAAACAATAAAAAATTTTTAATTTTTATTTAATTTAATAAACAAACAAACAAACATGAAACTATAAAGTAAAAATAGTAGTTTTCAATCTGCATTAAGAATTCATCAGTTCTTTTTCTGGAGATTAATGGGTTTTTCATCAAACATCTTTTGGAATTGTCTTGGATCTTTGTATTGCTGAGAATGACTAAGTCATTCACAGATGATCATCATATAATATTACTGTGGACAATGTTCTCTTGATTTTGCTACCTTCACTTTGCATGTTTATGTAAGTTCAGGTTTTTCTGAAATTATCTTGCTTGTCATTTCTTTTAATGCAATAGTATTCCATCATAATCATATATCATAATTATTTTAACCATTTTCAAATTGATTTCCCTTTAATTTCCAATTCTTTGCTACCTCAAAAAGAGCTACTATAAATACTTATGTGCAAATAGATCCATTTCCTTTTACTTTGATCTTTGTGGGATACAGACCTTGTATTGCTAAATCAAAGAGTATGAACAGTTTTATGTTCCTTTGGGCATAGCACTTTCCCAAATGGTTGAACTCCTTTCACAACTCTTACCAACAATGCATTAGTGTCAGAATTTTTTCACATCCCTTCCAACATTTTTCATTTTTCTTTTCTGTCATGTGAGCCATTCTGAGGTGGTAATTGTCTTAATTTGTCTTAGTTGTTTCAGAATTCTCTTAATTTGCATTTCTCTAAACAATAGTGATTTAGGGCATTTCTTCTGAAAATTGCCTGTTCCTATCTTCTGCTCACTTATCAATTGGGGAAAAAACTTGAATTTTTATAAAATTGACTAAGTTTGAGAAATTTGACTATATTTGAGAAAATGTGGTCTTAATCAGAAAAATACCATAATTTTAAACCAGTTTTCTGATTTTTCTTTTAAAACTGGTTGCATTAGTTTTACTTGTGCAAAATCTTTTTAATTTAATGTAATCAAAATAGCCTATTTCACACTCTGTAATATTCTCTATTTATTTGGTCATAAATTCTTCATTTATTCATAGATCTAACACATTAACTATTTCATGCTTCTTATTTTGCTCATGACATCACCCTTTTTGTCTAAATCATGTAACCATTTTGATCTTATCTTGGTATATAATGAGAAAAATCAGTCCATATCTAATTTCTGCCAAACTGCTTTCTAGTTTTCCCAGCAGATAGTGAACTCTTGTCCTAAAAGCTGAGATTTTTCCCTTTCTCAAACACTAGATTACTATGCTTATTACCTACTATGTATTATGTACCTAAACTATTTCACTATCCACCTCTTTATTTTTTATCAGATTGTTTTGATTATTACCACTTTGTAGTACAGTTTGAGATCTGGTACAGGTAGGCTACCTTTCTTCACAATTTTCCCCATTAATTTCCTCTATGTTCTTAACCTTTTGTTTCACAAATTTTGTTATGATTTTTTTCTAATTCTATAAAATAATTTGGTAGTGTGATTAAAATGGTACTAATTAAGTAAATTGATTTAGATAGAATTATTATTTTAATTATATTGGCTGGCATATCCATGAGCAATCTATATTTTCCCACTTATTTAGATCTGACTTTATTTGTGTGAAGTGTTTTTAAATTTTATTCATGTAGTTCCTGGATTTGTCTTGGCAGGTATATTCCCAAATATTTTATATTGTCTACAGTTATTTCAAATGAAATTTCTCTTCCTGTCTCTTGCTGTTGGACTTTGCTGTTAATATACAGAAATGCTGATGATATATGTGTTTTTTTAAATAACCTGAAACTTCACTAAAGTTGTTAATTGTTTCAATTGATTTTAATTGATTCTTTAGAGTTCTCTAAATCTATACCTGTATCATCCACAAAGAACAACAGTTTTTCTTCCTTATTGCTTATTCTAATTCCTAAAATTTCTTTTTATTCTCATTGCTATAGTTAGTTTGTGTAGTAAATTACTAAATAATAATGATGGGCATCCTTGATTCATCCCTAATCTTACTGGAAAGGTTTTTAGCTTTTCTCCATAATAAATAATGCTTACTGATGGTTTTAGATATAAACTATTGTTATTTTAAGGAAAGTTCCATTTATGCCTTTGTTTTCTAGTACTTTTAATAGGAATGAATGATGTATTCTATTAAAAGCTTTTTCTGTATATATTAAGACTATCAAAGATTTTTGTTGTTTTTGGTCAATTATGTTGGTAGTTTTCCAAATATCAAACCAACCCTACAGTACTGGAATGATATTTCTATTATATTGCTATAATCTTTTGCTATTATTTGATTATGTCAATATTCATTAGAGAAATTGGACTATAGTTTTCTTTCTTTGTTTTTGCTCTCCCTGGTTTAGGTATCAAAACCACATTTGTGTCATAAAAGGAATTTGACAGGACTTGTTTGTCTTTTTCCCAAATAGTTTATATAGTATTGGAATAAATTGTTCTCTAAATGTTTTATAGAATTCACTTATGAACCCATCTGGTCCTGAGAATTTTTTCTTATGGAGCTCATTGATGCCTTCTTCAATTTCTTTTTCTTAGATAGGCTTATTTATGTATTCTATTACATTTTCTGAAAAATATATATATACATATGTATATATGTATATGGAAAATATCCATCCATGTCACTTAGATTGTCAGATTTATTTGCATATAACTGGACAAAATATCTCCTCATAATTGTTTTAAATTTCTTTTCTTTGGTAGTGAATTCAGTTACTGTGGAATATCAAATTGCTCTTTGAAAAGATTCGACAAGTTGGCAATTATACAAATCTTTAATGCAAAAGTATACCTAGCTCTTCATGACCTGCTAGCACCAAGCAATTAATAATAACTAGAGAGTGTTTTAAAGTTTGCAAAGCACCTTATAAATTTATCTCATTTTATCCTCACAATAACTCTAATATGTTCTATAATTATCTCTATTTTATAGACAATGAAGCTAAGGAAGATAGAGGTTACAAGTGACTTGTCCAGGATTACAGATCTGGTGAATATCTAAGGTCACATTTGAATGCAAATCTTCCTGACTCCAGATTTAACACTTTCCTACAACACTGACTGTTATTAACTAATGAGGGTCAGGCAATATTTAAAAAATATGTTAACTAACATCTCTATGACAATTAGTGAGGTTAACAGTATTTTCAGGTGATTATTAACAATCTGTTTCCTCTTTGGAAAATTATATGATCATAAGATTTTATCATTATTCATTATAGAATTAAAATCATCACTGACAAATAATTGCACACTCATAAAACATCTTCATGCATGATATTTTATTGATATTTTTTGCTTTTAAATTGCCAATTTTCCCATAGCAGCTGATAGCTCTTCCAGAGTTATCCTTAATAAATCCTCTCCCAGCATCATTCTTTTTTTGTTTATTTTTATAAAGCTTTTATTTTCAAAACATATACACAGATAATTTTTTAACATTGACCCTTGCATAACCTTGTGTTTCAGATTTTACCCTCCTTCCCTCCATCTCTTCCCCTACATGGCAAATAATCCAATATATGTTATACATGTTTAAAATATGTTAAATCCAATATTTGTAAATATATTTATACAATTCTCTTGTGGCACAAGAAAAATCAGATCAAAAAGGAAAGAAAATAAGTAAGAAAAAAAATTCAAGTGAACAACAACAAAAAGAGTGAGAATGTTATATTGTGATCCATATTCAGTTCCCACTATCTTCTCTCTGAGTATAGATGGCTCTCTTTGTAACAAGATCATTGGAACTGGTTTGAATCATCTCATTGTTGAAGAGAGCCACATTCATCAGAATTGATCATCATATAATATTGATGTTGCTGTGTACAATGATCTCCTGGTTCTGCTCATTTCACTTAGCATCAGTTCATGTAAGTCTCTCCAGACTTCTCTAAAATCATTTTCCTGGTTGTTTCTTACAGAACAATAATATTCCATAGCATTCATATACCATAATTTATTCAGCCATGATCCAACTGATGGGCATCCACTCAGTTTTCAATTTAAAAGATATAAATTTGAACACAGTCTCAGACACTCACTAGATTTGTGACCATGGGTTAAATACTTAACCTTTCTGTCAGCTTCAGTTTCTTCATTTGTAAAATGGAAGTGATAATATTAGCATCTACACCCCAGGGTTATTATGAGGATCAAATGAAATAATATTTGAAAATCACTTTGCACACCTTGAAGAACATTATGTACAAAAAATTTTAATTAAAAAGTAATAAAAACATTTTAAAAAGAACTTTATGTGCCAGTTTTTGCAATAGGTCTTTTTATCTCAGTAAAAGGGAAATATGGAGGCAGGAGACAAAGAAGGCTTTTTTTTTAAAATAAAAAATAATTTCATTTTTTTAAAGAATCTTGACAGACTAAAGTGAATCTACTAAGATAAAATTCCATAGGGATGAATGTAAACTCTTATACTTAGGCACAAAGAAATCAGCTTTGAAGTACTAGACAGAATCCAGCATCATTCTTAATAAAAAAAATAAAAAAAGATGAAACTAGGGTTGCAGCCCCAAATATTATACCCAACAAAATAAAGCATAATTCTAAATGAAAAAGGATATTCAATGAATTACAAGATTCTCAGAATTTTATTGCATGAAGATCTGAACTTAATAGAAATTTGTCATATAAGATCCAAGAGAAATACAAGGAAAACAGCAAAGACTAATTTCAAGTTTTATGTGGGGAATTTAAACCATATGTTTAAAGTTATAAATAGTAATTGGGTAGTTTTAAAGAAAGATTAGGGTAGAGTTGAATATGATGTGATTCTAAAAAGCAAAACTATGTAGGAAAAGGCAAAAAGAATAAATTAGTTATACAAATAGGATATGGGAGCAACAACTGATATGAAAGAATTAGATGGGGGAGGAGGGCTGATAGTTCTGGAATCCTACTCACATTGGGAATGGGTTAAAGAGGGAACACTACATATATAACTAGAAAGATATAAAACTTCTAAATTTATCAAGAAATGAGGGGGAGGGAATAAGATAAGGAAGGTTATAGAAAGGTGTGTGGATAATAAGAATGGGATAAAGAGGGAAGGGAAAGAAGAGGGGAGAGGATAAAGGAGGGATCCTTAAGAGGAGATAGGCTAAGTAGATGCAAGGCAAGGTAGTGGATTGAAGTAAAACAGAAAAGTCAACAGATATAGGTAATAAGAGATACACACAAACATAATATCAATGATCAGGAGTAGAATTTATTAGAAAAAAATGCAGGGGGTAGTAATCATTGATCTCAGACAAAGTTAAAGCTAAATTAGATTTAATCAAAAGAGAAAATAGAAAAGCTACACTACATGTTAGCATATTAATCAACACTCTTTTAGACTATTTAAAATAGCTAGATAGCATAAAGTTGAAGTATTGATGTAGAGTTGGAAATGACAAATTGGTAGATTTAGAAAAATGTGGAAAGACTTGGATTTATGAAGGACAATGTTATCCATCTTTAGAGAAACAGAGGACAAATAATTTGGTATGACTATATAGATGTATATGAATATTATATGTGTATGTGATTATAGATATCTCTGTCTCTATCTGTATATGTGTATATGCATATATGTATGTGTGTAAATATATGTATAAATAAATATAGCTGTATTTAATTGTAGCCTTCTTTGAGGATATGGGGAGGGAAAAAAGAGGGGGGAAATAAAGTAAAAAGTGCACAGTAGAGAACAAAAGAAAACCTACTGGGAAGCAAGGAAAAGATGGACAGCTCTGAATACAATGTGTAACATTTATCATATAGACTTTCTTGAAATGGAAATTTATTGTCTCATATTTTGAATCCTCTTTTATGTTCTGATGTACAAATGACAATTTTTTTTTTGTTTTCCATTTGGATTTAAATTTTAAATAAATAAATAAAAATTTGAGTTCCAAAAATACATTCTGAAAGCATTATCAAAAGCAAATTTAAAAAGACCTTACTACAGATTTTCATAGAAGTATTAAAAGCTATTGCAAAAAAAGAACAATAATTCCAAATGTTTAACATTAGTGGTTTGATTAAATCAATTCTGATGCATTGTAATGGAATTAAGATCAGTAAGAATGAGTATAAAGAAAAAAAGAAAGAAAGGAAAAATAGTTTGGCAAAATTAATCAACATATTCATTGACTGTTTTCCTCACTCATAGTCCCCCATATCTACAAAAAGGAAGAAAAATATCTTCTCATCTCTCCTTTTTTCATCAAATTAGTTATTTTTGATAGTATTAGATTTCAATTTTGTTATTTCTGTAAGAAAGTGTTAGTCATTGTATATATTGTCTTCTTGGTGCTATTTATTTCACTTTACATTAGTTCATAATTCTTTACATATTTTAGATGTCAAATTTTTATCTGTCATTCAGTCTAGCATGACTTGATGGATCTATGTTGGCTCTTAGGGATTACTACTTTTTTTCAAAATGCTTACAAACTATCCTTCTAATTAGAATTTTGCTAAGACCACAAATCAAGCTTATTGGTTATAGTTTTCAGATTCTCCATTTTAAGAAATTGGGACAATATTTCTCCATTGAAATGGAGCACTCTTTTCTTTCTCATGATTTTTTTAGTATAGGTGGTAGAGGATCCATAAACTTACTTGCTAGTTTTACAATACCCCAGAATAATTCTTCTGAAACTATTGTCTTAAATTTGTTGAAGGAAGCTACGTACTCTTATACCATGTCCTCACTTACATTCAATTGCAATTGCTTATTTGCCATTTTTGGTTTTTTCTTCCTTTTACAATATTATTCTTTTTGATAGAGAAAACAGAAGCAAAGTATGAGTTATACAGTTCTGTCTTCTCTCCATCAATTTCAAAGCAAGGTAAAGGGTATCACACTAGGTCAAATATAGAAACACACATGTATTTGCAAAGTGCTGGATGCAGAAAATTGAGGGAATGCTTTTCATATGTTATCTATCTCAGTATCAGACCCCTCCAGCCTGACCCCAGATCTCATTTCTTTGTAATCCCTTTATGACTCTAAAGATTCAAGCTTTGACCCTTCTGCAACAGATATAACTTTTCATCTCTTGTTTTTTAGTTTTAGGACCTGTATTCTAATTAATGATATAGTTTTTTCCCCCACAAGATACTTTTATTTCCTTAGGAACTTGGTGACCATCCTCCACTCTCCTAAATTCCACAAAGATTCAACGAGACCCATGAGAATCATAAATCCCAGTCTAGTTAAGTCTGATCTCCTGTTAAGTAATTTCTTCCTGAAGGATTAGCATAGTAGAGTTTAAAAATTATAGGGGAGTTAGTACTGATTGATGGTTCAACTAGCTAGTGATATTGATGGAAAGAGAGAGTGTGATTTCCTTTACTTACATTTTAATTTTCCTGATGATATGGGGGGCTATGTTAGTTCCAAATTCCTCTATGGTGTCTGATCCAGGTCAATAGGATCATTGATGGTTGAAGGAGTGAGACTGCAAGAACCAAGTGATGCTGGTAAATTTATTTGAATGTAAAGAGGTTTAATATTTAACTAGATTAAATATTGAAACAAGGTATATTGACATCAGCTGTAAGCACAGTGGTACACAGTGACTGATATGCTCTGAATATTGGATATATACCCCATCAGTCACAGAGAAAGTGAAAGAGGGTAACCATGTGACTATCAATCACCCTGTGCAGATTACCCCAGGACATTATCCATGTAAGTCCTAGCTACTTTCTTTTACAGAGGAAGATAATTCTTCCTTTTTAAAGGCTTGTCTTTTTAATGCAAATTTTGCCATGTGTTCCAAGAAATCTTCCAGAGACAACATACCAAATCCTTTTCTTTTCCTTTCCTTTCTCTTTCCTTCCTTCCCCCCTTCCCTCCTTCCTTTCTTCCTTTCTTCCTTTCTTCCCTCCCCCCCCCCTCCTTCTTTGCTCAGAAGGCAAACTCTGGGAAACCAGGCTTTTCCCCTGAACAAAACAGGCAATGCTATGCCCTGCAAACACAAACAAAACATCAAAACCAAAGCTCATAGCTGCACAGGAAGCTTGGGACAGTGTCCCCTTTACCTCAAGAGGAGAGCTAAATCATAAAAGTAAAGAAACAGGAAATATCAAAAGAAAAGGAAGGACAATGATCAAGAAATGGAAAAGAACATTGACCATAGAAAGCTACTATGGTGACAGGGAAGACCAAAACACAAACTCAGACGAGGGCGAAATGTCCACAGAAGAAATCTCAAAGACTGATATGAAATGTTCTCAAGAGGCTTTTTGGAAGTGCTCACAAAAAACTTTAAAAGGCAAATAAGAGAGGTAGAAGAAAAAAATGAGAACGGAAATAAAAGATATGCATGAGAGATTCAACAGCTTGGAAAAGGAAGGAAAAAATTGTCTGAAGAAAACAACTCCTTAAAAAGTAGAATTAACCAAATACAAAAAGAGATACAAAAGCTAACTGAAGAAAATCACATGTTAAAAACTAGAATAGGGCAAATGTAAGCTAATGACAGCAAGACAGCAATAATCAGTCAAGCAAACTAAAAAAATGAAAAAGATGCAAGAAAATATGAAATACCTCATTGGAAAAACAGCTGACCTAGAAATTAAATCCAGAAGAGACAATTTAAAAATTATTGACCTACCTGAAGGCCATGACTAAAAAAGAGTCTGGATATCATTCTTCGAGAGATCATTAAGGGAAACTGCCCCAATATTCTAGAAACAAAGGGGGAAATACTCATTGAAGGAATCCATCCATCACCTTTGGAAAGAGATTCCATAGCAAAAACCCCAAGGAACACTGTTGTAAAACTCCAGAACTACAATCTTGAGAAAAAATATTGCAAATGACAGAAAAAAAAAACAATTCACATATCAAGAGGCAACAGTCAGGATTACCCAGGATCTGACAGCTTCTACAATAAAGGATAGGAGGGCCTGGAGTACCAAATTATGGAAGGCAAAAGATTTAGGGTTACAATCAAGAATTAACTAACCAGTAAAATTCAGCATTATCTTTCATGGGAGGTGTTGGAGCTTTAATGAAGTAAGATACTTTCAAAAAAACACTGAAACATAAAGAAGAAAAGAGTAATTTAGTAAAACTAAACAACACAGTAACCAATCTGACTTGTAATAATAATATTCAAATCTATAGTTCTTCACCTTTGCAAAGAAGGGAGAGACATGCATCTCTTTTGTGGGGACAAACTTGGGCTATATAATTCTAACACATTTTGCAAATGAGGATGCCAACATTCAGAGATTTGTCATATGCTTTTCTTACTCCAGATCTAATGTCTCTCTCCCTCCCCATAATACCATGCTGCCTTCTTAATACCCAATCCCTTTGAATAACACATTCCCCCAATTCATATTCCTATACTATCTTTTGTTTTTCAAAACACTATTGAGATCTTGAGTTTCACCCCAAAACATTTCTGGAACCCAGGGAATCCTGGAGAATATTTCTTCCCAAAGCCACGGTGTTATAATTGGAATTTGCCTTCCTCATTCAGAACTCAAACTCAAATAGATTGTTACCCTTAGTCAACAATATATTGTTAAAAAACATGCAGTAACTATAAACCTTGGAATTCATTTAAAAGGGTACAATTATGTTCCCACTCTTATAAAATGGAATAAATATCCTATTCATGATCACTGTATGAAGTAGGTGCTCCAGTGTGAGCCAAAGTGAACACACAAATATACAAGTCCATAGAATTGTGTTTATCTCAAATCTAATAAACTGCTATGTTAAATATTAAGTAAACATTTAATTATGAGTAACTATGCTGTCTTCATGGCAATAAAAGGACTATGGAGGGGATGATCATCTGATCTTTTTCAAGAACTGTCCAGAAAAGCAATTTGGAATTACAATTAACAACAACAATAAAATACTAAAGGTCCATATCCTTTGACTCAGAAATCCCACTGATGGTGAGTTTTGACTCCAAGGACATGAAAGGTAGAGAGAAAAAAGGCTTATAAATACTTAATGACATTTATGGAGACAATCTGTAGAAACAAAGTAGGCACCCATTGACTGGGAAATGTTTAATCAAATTGTATTATTACATATTATAATAAATAATGAATGTGGAGAATTCAGAGAAAATCCGGAAGATATTAAGTGATGCAGAGTGAAATAAACAGAATTAGGATATATTGCTTAACAACAACAACATAACATGAAACTGGATGCTACTCTTAAAGGATTTTTGGAGGATATCTTTATGGGCAGATGAAATCTTTTAGACTTAAATGCAGATTTCTGGGATATGTAGTTCTGGACAGAAATTTTTTTTTCTATCATAGGGAGGATCAACATTATTTTGAGTACTAAAAGCTACATGGTAGGACAGAGTTTTTTGTTTGTTTGTTTGTTTTAAATTGCTATTTATTGTTGTTGTTACTTTTTTAAAAAAGAGAATTGTAGCAGGTGGCTGATTAAGGCAGGAACACTGATGGTGGCCCATAATAGGGGTAAATGAAGAGATATATTGGCAGCTATGGGGGAAATCTAGAGAGATGAATATTGCATTGGGGGATAGCATATTGTGAGGCCACTGGCTAAGATCTGGGTTTTCCAGTTACCTCTAATTTCAAGGGTCAGAATGGAATAAGCGGGGAAACAAAGAAATGGGTATCAGCTACTAGTGGCTGTTGACCCCATTTTTGGGGATAATAAAATATCAGATCTTCAAATATGTTCCTCCTTTTGCTTCTCTGTCAGGATGGAATAGAAGGTGATTTTAAAAGTTATTTCCTGTAAAGTTACTTTCCTAATTTCTGTTTGAGTGTTATTTTTGTTACCTAGATAAATTGGATCACTCTAACTTCCATTATCTCTATGTTTCATTGTTTGCTAACAGTTGGGAGTGCAAACAGTGCTTAGGTATTGATGCAGAGGTACAGAAAGGATTAGTGTTCAAATCTTTATCCCCTAAAAGTACCAGACTTTCTTCTGTTTGGAAGCAGACTCAGAGAGAACCTTAGAGTTTTGATTTGCTGATTTTAAATAAACTTCCCAAAAGGTTAAATTGGAATAATCAACCAATAAATAAATATTTATTATCCACTATGTGTCAGGCACTGTGCTAAGTTCAGGGAAAACAAAAAGAGGCAAAAGATAATTCCTATCTTCAAGTACCTTGCAGTTATTCTTTATTTTTGGAATTTCTCCCTTTATAAAATTTACTTCAATGAACATTATTAAATAACTATCATATGCAAGATCTATACTAGATGCTAGGGGAAAGAAAGATAAAAAGAAAAAAGAAAAAAAGAAAAAAGATAAAAAAAGAAAAGATCTAAGACTTAAGAATGACATTGGCAAAGAAATCCAAGAGATCAACCTCAAGAAGCTTATATTCGATTGTGAATGGTGCTGCAAAGATACAACTAATATATAATTAAATAAACTTTAAAAATTGCTTTTAAAAAGTTTTTTTGGTTCATCTAGTAGAGAGAGAACTGAGTTCAAAGCCAGGAAAACCTGGGTTCAAATTCCTGACTCTGACACATAGTGATAATGTGGTCCAGGGTGAACAACTTACCTACTCAGGGCTCTAGGCAACTTTCTAAGATGATACATGTTAGGGAAGGTATTGATCTGCATTGGTAGAGTGAATTATTAAGAGGAAAGTATTTTTGAAACATTAGAGTGTTATCAAAATACCAATAATCACTACAATTCTCTAAAATTTCCTGATAGAGCAGAGATATTCAACCTCTTGCTCCCAGAACTTCCATTTTGAAGAGATGCCCAGGCCAGTCATATTCCCTCTGGTCTTCCTCTCTGCTTCTGACTCTCTAAATTTCTCAATCATTCCCCGGAAACTCTACCCTCTGAAGTATAGTTCTATTCCTATAGTATCCTCCTCCAATTGGTTACTTAATTTTTCTTAGGCCTCCATTTTTAGAAAGTGAGCAGTTCAGTCATGCCCCTTCCTTCATGCTTCTCCTTAATCTATGGACTTCATCATGTCCTTACCAGAATACTTTCTTTCTCCTTCCCTTCAATCCCTAAGTTCTTTAGCTCCTTTTTTGGTCATATTTCCTCCTTAGAATATGTTTCTTAAGGGTGAGGACTATATTTTTGTTTATATTTGAAAGACTGGCCAAGGATTCCATGTCATCAGGAAGGAACACAAATGAAAAGATTTAAAATTGAAGCAACTTTCATCTTACTCTCAAGATGTAAGACTGATAATTGTGGAAGAGGCAGAGAGCACAGTGGAAGGACTAGGTGGATCTGGAGTGAGACCTGGTTGTGGTATAGGATTGTAGGGGCCTAGATGGGTAATGATGGATGGGAATTTTGGTTTGTACAATAACAGCTGAAGATTTAAAATTACTGGGATGGGAAGAACATGACACGATAGTAGAATGTAGTAACATATACGTACATAGTAGATATGTAGCATACATATATAGTATGCTACATAATGTGAGTATCCACTGGTTTAATTCCCCCAGACCCAGACAAGCACTATCTGCCCCTAAGGATGCTAGGGTACCCATGAAGAGGTTGAGGTTTCTCTTCCCTACTTGAGTTATCAACTAAAGCCTGTACTGTTGGGTGGCAGTGAAAAGTGTCCCAGTTTCATTTAACCACCTAACCTCAGCTGGCTTTTACAAAAGATTTATTTTGAGGATATTGCAATAACAAAAACAAAGATTTTCTCCACAATCTCAGTTATACTTTCTCCTGTATGACCTCAGTCTCAAGGAGAGTAGACTCAAACTTTGTTTAGTGTCTATATAACATTGTTTTTGCCAAATAAGTCACTATCTCAGAGACTTTAGGCTGTGCTCTGTATAAATGGGGATCTGACTGCAAAACCCACATATTATGATGCCTGTAAACTTTCTCACCTTTTCTGACCTTTTAAAATTCATAAGATTGGAGTCTTCAGTCCCTTTACCTAGGGTGGAAATGGACAAATGCCTTAGAGGAGAAAAGATCTAAGACTCAAGAATGACATTGGCAAAGAAATCCAAGAGATCAACCAAAGAGCCAAAGAGAAAAAAATGGAGGAGATTCAGAATCTTGGTCTTTTTAAATGTCTCTGTAGCCAAAGAACCTCAAATTTGCTTGCATTTAGCAGAATGGAATCAAGCACTAAAGGTCTATACTCATTCCATGTTTCTCCAAAATGTTTTCATTACATTTCATCACAATTTTCCCAGCAGCTGGCTCTGTAGCCTCTTCATGAGCAGAAGAAACTTTCCAAGACCCCCACACATATGCCAGATTCTTATTATGTAACTAGTGAGAAATGAGCCCAGACAGAGTATCAGTGGCTGGAGAGAAGTCTATTGAGGGAGGCAAGTGACAGGACTGTTATTCATGGCTTTTTTTTTTTTCAGTTCCAACTTCACGGCAGTTAATGATTTTGTGTCTTTTAAGTTCCAAAACAGTTTAGAACATTGGGTAGGTCTTGGACATAGACAAAGGCTACAGGCAGGCATTACATGGTGTGAAATTCTAGATTGAGAGCTGATGCAGGAAATCCTGGGTTGTCAAAAGTGAGTTTTGTTTATCAGTTGTTTATCAGTTAATAAATATCTATTAAGGTCTAACTCTATGTCTAGCACCTCAAAGAATTGAGAATATGCAAAAAGGCAAAAAACAAAAACAACCCCACAAAAAATCCAAACCCCAAACAAGAAAGTTCATAAAAGCCCTTACATTTTAATACAGTACACAAATAAGTAAACAGGTATGCACAAGATGCATTTAGAATAGATGCAAGACAGCTTGAAAGGGAGTGAGGTGGCAGGGCAGACTTTCTTCAGAAGATGATATTTAAATTATAGTCTTAAAGGACTGAGATTTTATGATTGCTATTGGTTTTTAACTATTGAATCTCTCCAGCTGACCTTCTCAGGTCGGGGAACATATGGCTTTCTTATGTAATTCTCTACAGAGAAGTAAAGAACAAGAAAAGGAAAAGGGAAAAGTTGGTGAGATGGCAAGACAGGCAGACAGACAGAAATTTTATCAGTTATGTATTTATTTATTAGTTATTATGGTCCATACACTGTATTAAATGCTGGAGCTACAAATACAAGCTAAAAGGAAAGTTTTTTGCTCTCAAGGAGCTTATATTTGAAAGAGAAGAAAAAGGAGGAGGGAGCCGGTGAAGGGAAGGCAACACATGAATGAGATAATAAAATTTTGGTGGGGAGGTGGAGAAGTTACCCTTGCAGGGAGGAAGGTGCAAAAATCCAGAGAGTTTAAAATATACATGACTATTCTAGTTACATCTTCAAATGGAAGTTTTGGTGGGAAACTCACCAATCAGAGAAGGGGTCCATAGAGTAGAAAGTAAAAAAGCAGAGCTGGGTTTAAAGTAGGTAAGGCAAGAGGAGGGAGGAAGTAGAGATGGGGATTATAGGAGGTGAGGTTGAGAAAAGGGAACTGTGGGTATATGAAAGGAAGAGGACTGTGGCATAAAAGACAGGAAGGAGAGGTATCATAAAAATGTGTTGAATTTTGAGCCAAAATTCTGAAATTGACTCAAACAATCCTTTTATGGCTTTCTGTTGAAAGAGCCAAAATGAAACAAAAAATACAACCAGCCCAAATAAATTCCGTCTTGACTTTGGCTTTTAGGACCCTTTGTTCTCACAGATGATTTTTCTTGTTTTTTGAGTAAAATTCAGGACTTGGGAACTGGAAAGAACCTTAGAGTTCATCTTTTCCAAGCCTCTTTTGATGTGGCAGTAACACTGGGCTAGATTGATAGGTCTTAGATTGGAGTTTTGGCTCTGGCAATGATTTGCTGTTTGACCTTGGGAAAACCAATACAAATTCCTGAGCCTTGTTTTTCTCATCTCTTAAATGGAGATAATAATAGGTGTACTCTTCACCTTCAGGGGAGAAGTGGATTGTGGAGATTGATGAGATAATATCCATAAAGGACTTCATAAAGTAGTGTATCAATGTGAGTTATTATTGTTATTTTGATGAAATGTTGGACTGGGAGGAAAGGTGGAAGGGACTTCTTGAAGAGTTCATTTTCTCTATATTCATCATGGCATTGAAAAAGTTCAGATCTGATTGGATTTTGGGGGATGGGGATGGGACACCCAAATCCCAAGATTCATCCCTATTATTACCACATATCCTCATCATCCATATTTTTATCACACATGTAAATATATACACATGTATATATACATACATGCACATGTGTCTATAAACATACACACATGTGTGAGTATGTGTATTGTGGTACACATATATTTATGTTAAAGGGAGTTATAATAAGGGGGAATAAAGATAGCACCAAGTCACTCTCTATCTCTATGTGCTTTAGATAGCAAAGGGTCAAGAGTATTAAATTGTTTATATTTGAAAGACTGGCCAAGGATTCCATGTCATCAGGAAGGAACACAAATGAAAAGATTTAAAATTGAAGCAACTTTCATCTTACTCTCAAGATGTAAGACTGATAATTGTGGAAGAGGCAGAGAGCACAGTGGAAGGACTAGGTGGATCTGGAGTGGGACCTGGTCGTGGTATAGGATTGTAGGGGCCTGTTAGTTAAGAGTTAAGAGCACAGTTGTTCAAAATTTACCTCTGATGATAATTGAGTAACTATGTTCAAGACACTTGACTTTTCTGAACTTGTTTCCTCATCCATAAAATGGAAATCATAGTATCTGTATTACCTACCTCAAAGTTGAAGTGAATCACGATGAATTAATGTCAGCAAAATACTTTCTGACCCTGAGGTCAGGGGTCTCATTCTTTGAAGACAAAAATTTGGCTGTTGAGAAGATTGTGGGTAGGAGAGGAAGTAGTTTTAGAAGGAGATATTCTCTAGATATTGAAAAAGAAAATTCATCTTAGAAGAGGTATCCTATTAGGGGAGTCACTTTTCTTTTCTCGGACTTAGTTTTCTCATCTGTTAAATAAATGGGTTGGGCTAGTTGTTCTCAAGGGGCCTTTTCATCTCTAGCTTCCAGGGCAGTGAATATAGAATTGGGGGTATTGAGCCTAGAAAAAAGAAGACTCAGGAGCGACATACTAACAAATTTATTTGTTTAAGTAATTGAAAGGCTGCCTTGTAGAAAAGAGACTGTTTTGTTTGGCCCCAAAAGGCAGAGGTGGAAGTTCAAAGGAAAGAAGTTTAGCCTGGAGGACAGGGGATGGGATTTTTCAATAATGAGAGCTAACCCAAGATGAAATGGGCTGTTGAAAGGAGTTGGAGCTTCTCCCTCACTAGGAATCTTAAAGCAAAGGTTAGAAGACAACTTTCTGGGGATTTGGCAAAGGCATTTCTTATTAAGGAATGGATTAAATTAGATAGCTCTTAAGGTGTCTCAAACTCTAAAATTCAGTGATTCTGGCTGATTGTAATCTATGAATCCACAAAAATGTAGACTTCTTTACTCAGTACCTCTCAATGCTTTCTCTCCTTCTCACCCTTCAAGTCCCAATTTTATTTATATCTTTTCCCCAGACCAATAGCAGTCTTTTTTCCCTCATACCTACCAGTAGCACTGTTTCTTCCCTGATTTTATGATATACAAATATCTTATTTACATTCTATTTTCTTACTATATGGTAAGAACCCTCAGGATAGGCAGAGTCTTGGTCATTTCCATGCCTGCATGGTGTAGCCCATTATACTCTAGGTCTACCATACCATGGACTGGTAGTGAAATTGAACAGTATGAAATTAAGGCTGAAATCTCTAGTCCTTGATGTGTCAAGTCAGAGCCAACCTGTCAGGGAAATTGAAGGCAACATTGGGTATCTGTGGTTCTGAATCATTTGGTGATTGAGCTGCCATGTAGCCCCCAAAGCAGAGGAATGTGTTAGATGACCCCTGGAGGACCTAGACCAGGAATAATGAACACAGTTCTCCCCATTAAGCTCTTGGGAGATCTGCCCTCAATCCTCTGCTGGAAGCCGAGAAGAACAAAAACAAGGTGGTTTGTTGTAAAAAAGTACATGATGTGTCTGAGTTATATTTGCCCAGAGAAATAAATACCATGATCCTGATTCTGCCTTAATGTAAACTTGGTCTGATGCAGGAATTTTCCTGGAAGAGGAATTTGTGAGCTGAACCTTGCCTGCTGTATAATGTGATACTTTGCAAAATCAGTTTGAATCAGGAAGAAAAAATACAGGCTCTTAGTGTAGGCTTAGACAGGCATGCATGCATACATTGGAGGGAACTTGCTTCCTAGGACATTTCCCCCCATTTATTTGTTGTTGGGGCTGGGAATACCCCCTCACTCTTCATCTATGTCTTCTTCTAGTCCTGGGACCCCCTTTCAGCACAAACTGGGATAGAGGTCTGTGAGGGGGGATGGCGAAGAAAATACAAGAGAGAAAGAAAACTAGTTGAAGAATGTTAGAGCTGGAAGGGGCCTTAGGGATTATTTATTTCTACACCCTAGTTTTATAGATGAGAAAACTGAGGCTCAAAGTGCAGGAAGGGGGGAGAGGGAATAATTTGTTCAAGGTCACACAGGAAATCACCAGGATGATTGGCTCCTGACAGCCAATGTTCCTACTGCTCTACCCAATTGAAATGAATTGAAAATCATTGATATCAGCAAAACAGGGATAAATAAATGTCTCTGCTCTCCCTGAAACTACCTTATGGATAACTGAAATAGGCAGCCATGTCCTGTGCAAACCGAAGGTTGTAGACTTGCTATAAAAGAGATTAAAAGCATTTGGTTTATATTCCTTTATTCATTAGACATGGATTATGCCTACTGGTGGCAAGCTACTAGTTAGAGTAGACTAGAATAAGATGATCTCTGTTCTCACACAATTCCCATTCTGATACAGAAGATAAGATATGGACACAACTAAATGATAATACAAGACAAAATGTGGTAAGCAAGGGGGGAAAAGACAAAGTGGGATCAGAAGTTGATAAGTGATGGCGGCAACCAATGAGCATTCCCTAGGAGCGAGATAATATATATCATTTAAGAGATGTAAGATTGGAAAACAAGGTAGTGGAGGCAGCTGGTTATGGACTAAGAATGAGGCACAGCAGGCAGACATAATTTCAACCACATTGGGACCCACAAAATGGGAAGCCAAGGACAAAAATCCCCCAGGTGGAGGTATAAATGGGTTCTAATATGTACTGCTGGAAGGAGTGCCTACTTTAGCAAAATCATGAATTTACTCAAATTATGAAGTAAGGGAGGTCCCATAAGGGAGAAATCAATTCTAAGAGGATAAAACTGCAGATATCAAATTAGGCTTTCTGGCAGAGATGACATTTGTGGTACATTTTCAAAGACAAATACTATTTTAAGAGAACAAGGTGAGGTATGACATTAAGGAAGTTTTTATTATTAAAACTTTTTATTTACAAAACATATGTATGGGTAATTCTTCAACATTAACCCTTACAAAGCTTTCTGTTACAAATTTTTCCCCCTACTTCCCACCCTCCCCTAGATGGCAGGAAGTTCACTACATGTTAATTATGTTAAAATACTTGACAAATCAAATATATGTATACATATTTCCACACATCATTTTTGTGCAAGAAAAATTGTATCTACAAAAAAGAAAAATCAGAGAAAGGAAACACAATGCAAGCAAACATCAATAGAGAGCGTGAAAATGTTATGTTGTGGTCCACATTTCACATCCCTCTCTCTGGGTGTATATGGTTTTCTTCACTGAACAATTGGAACTGATTTGAAATATTTAATTGTTGAAGAGAGCCATGTCCATCAGAATTGATCATCATATAGTATTGTTGTTGCCATATATAATGATCTCCTGGTTCTGCTCATTTCACTCAGCATCAGTTCATGCAAGTCTCTCCAGGCCTCTCTGAAATCATCCTGCTAGTCGTTTCTTACAGAACAATAATATTCCATAACATTCATATACCATAATTTATTCAGCCACTCTCCAATTGATGGGCATCCATTCAGTTTCCAGTTTCTAGCCACTACAAAAAGGGCCCCACAAACATTCTTGCACATGTGGGGCCCTTTCCTAAGGAAGTCTTTTTTAAAATATTTTACTTTAAAAATATTTATTATTAATATTTTCCCAATTATGTGTAAAACAATTTTAGGTTATAAATATACATTCATTTTCTATATATTTTCACATAAATCATGTTGGAAGAGAAAAATTAGAACAAAAGGGAAAAACTATGAGAAAAACAATAGAAAATAAGTTGAAAATAAGGGTGATATACATTCAATCTCTATAGTTTTGTCTTTGGATGCAGTTGGCATTTTCTATCCAAAGTTTATTAGGATTGGCTAGTATCACTAAACTGCTGAGGTGAACAAATCTATCAATAGTTGACCATTGTACAACCCTGCTGTTGCAAAGTTTTCCTGGTTCTTCTTGCTTCATTAAGTATCAGTTCATGTAAATCTTTCCAGGCCTTTCAAAAATCAGGCTGTACATCATTTTTTAAGAGCAATAACATTCTATTACTTTTGTATACCTTTACTTACTCAGTCATTCCCCAATTAATGGGCACTTACTCCTTTTTCAATTCTTTGCCACCACAAAAATGACTACTACAACATTTTTGCACAAGTGGGTCCTTTTCCCTCTTTTATAATTTCTTTGGGATACAGACCCAAGCACTGCTCAATCAAAAAGCATACACAGTTTGATAGCCCTTTGGTTATAGTTCCAGTTGCTCCCCAGAATGGTTGGATCAGTTCACAACTTCACCAACAACACATTAGTGTCCCCCATCTTCTCCAACATTTATCATTATGCTTTCCTGTCATCTTAGCCAATCTGACAGCTGTGATATGATACCTCAGAATTGTTTTAATTTGTATTTCTCTAAATAATAGGATGCACAAGTCTTATAAGATGAATTTGGGGCCAGGGGTCCAATTCAGTCAAGTTACACAGTGAGTGGATGGGAGATTATCTAAGTAGGTTAGGGAGAGATTGTGGAAAATTTTGAATGCCAGACTAAGAAGTTTGGATTTCATCCTTTGGACCAGGGAAGTTATTTAAAGTCCTCTCAGAAAATTAATTTGGAAGGATAATTTGGAGGGGCAGGAAATCGAGACAAATTACCAACCTAAAACTAAATGAGCTAAACTCAATCAATATTTGCTGACCATTCTGTCTGTCCAGTGACTCCAAAGTCAGAGTTCTTTCTCCCACACTGCACTGCCTTTGTTCATGCTCATATGATCCTGAAATTTAGGTTTGTAAGGGAACTTGTAATCATCCTTTTAGAAGAAAAAACATGAGAAATCCAAGACTTTGCTGACAGTTGCTTCTGCTCTCCCTCTAGTTAGGATTTAGAGAGGAAGGAAGTGATTGTCCTTCAGATGTGGGAATCTTGGGAGGAAGAGCCTGAGGGGAATGAGTGAACAGCCCTTCCTTCTCATTTTTACCCCTAAGTAGCATATTAATTACAACTCACAACTAGAGTATTTTGATTTTTATTTACAAAGTACTTTTATAACAAAACTGTGAGTTAGGGTATACAAAGACTATTAATGCATTTTACAGATGGGCAGCTGTGTGATACAGTAGATAGAATGCCAGGCCTGGAGTTAGGAAGATCTGGTTTAAATCCAGCCTCAGAAGCTTATTAGCTTTGTGATGCTGGGCAAGTCACTTTTATCTTGTTTGCCCCAGTTTCCTAGTCTGAAAAATAAATAGGAGAAGATAATGGCAAACCATTTCAGTATCTTATCCAAGAAAACCCCAAATGGGAACCCGAAGAATCAGTCATGACTTAATTGAACCACAATCAATAGTGATTTAGGATCAAAAGACCTGGATTCAAATGCTTGAATCCACTTGTGGACAAATCTGTCTAGCATTTTCTGAGGCCCTAATTTCCTTGTCTGTGAAATAAAAGCTTCAGATTGAGGTGATCTCTGAGGTCATTTCTAGTTTGTACCCTTCTGATTATTACTAGTAGTAATATCACACAGACTAGGAAGAAACTCATTTGCAGTTCCATGAAAGGGATAGGCACAATATGACGCTCATGTTGTCCAGGAAAAGATAGTTACAAAAGAAGGGAAAGGAAAGAAAGGAGACAGGTCCTTGTCTGCCGTTTTTCAAGCTCCCTCTGAAATTCTATCTGGCACAGGCCAGTCCAGCTGCATCTTTTCTGAGTGTGCATCTCTCTCCTTTTAAGGTCCTTGTCTGTTAGACTGCTTTAAAAAAGTCTCTCAGGATTGTTTGAACAAGAAATTCAAAAGAGAAAAATCTTAGGGAGGAACAGGAGTGAGCTTCCTCCTTCCCTGCTCACACACACTTTGGATCCTATGCCTAGGGGACCAATCACCAAGTGCCAGGACCATCCACGTTAATCCAGGTGATACTTATTAGTTTCCTATGCTCCTGTTTATAGTGGGGGGAGGAAGGAAAAGGGAGCCAGGTTGTGGAGAGGAGGAAGGTAAACCAGAGGGATCTGTAACCATGACATTCCATAATACCTTTCTTCAATCCCCACAGTCTAAGCCAGCTCCACTTCTATCTCCATGAGGCCTACTGGGAGTCCCTTTCCTCTGAGCTTTTGCTGGATGTATTTTTTCCTCCTGCTTTCTTTGTATAATACTGGGTTATACTGGTTTGAGTCTACTATGTTGCTCTCTCTTATTTTATAATTGGGGTGTGTGTGTGTGTGTGTGTGTGTGTGTGTGTGTGTGTGTGTGTGTAGGAAAGGTTCTCTATCCAGTTTGTCTGACTATTAGCCTAGATGGCCTTTAAGACTATCTTTTAGCTGAAATATCCTGGAAGCCAAATCCCTGAGCAAAAATGAAAGAGTGAACAAAATGGAGCATGAGGTGTTCATGAAAACCGAAGTGTTGGTGTATTTCAGTGACATGAGGAATGGGAATTTGAATCAATCTCAAAATTCAATAAATATTCCTTTATAGGATAAAGTGCGCACTAGATACTAGGTGGTAAGGGAGATAAAAAGTTTAGATAATACAGTCTCTGTCATAATTGCACCAAACACTCTGTTAGGGAGAAAAGACAAATACACAGATTATACTCAATAATATGACATGACAGGTACATTCAAAGGGCATAAGAAAAATGCTCTATAAAGTCTGAAGTTGGAGTCAGAGTAGGGATCTTGTAATTTTTTTATGGTAGAGAAGTAATTATAGTTGAACTTTTAAAAAAAATTAAGAATTTAGGAGGTAAAAGGGGGTATTTCATTCATAGAGAATGAGTAAAGTCAAGAAGTCAAGAACTTTTGTTCCTTTGACAAATCAAGAAAAGTTCCTATTCCCATACTGGGAAGGGCTGTGAATGCTAGAAGTGGTGGAGTTTGAATTTTTCTTGGTAGGCCAAAGGAAGCCACTGAAGATTTTTTGAGCAGAGGAGTAACATGGTCAAAGAGGTACCTAAAAAGATTATTCTAGCACTGGTACTGAGGACTGATTAGAAAAGAGACACAGAAAGGAAGGACATTAAAAGTTGTGACATTATTTTACAGGAAAGAAGTAGCACAATGAGTGTACAATGTAAATGGAAACTATATCAACAAGAAAGTTGAAACTGAACCTTGCAAAAATATGACTAAATTTGATCCCAAAGAGGACATATAAGTATTTCCCTCATTTCTTTGCAGAGATAGAGGACTTTGGGTATTGAACACTATATCCAATGATAGATTCAAATGATGCATTGGTTAGTTTTGATAAATTGTTCCTCCCCATTTTTATTCTTTGTTATAAGGGATGCCTCTTGATAGAGGAAAGGATGCAGGATCTGTTGGGAGACAAGTGATTTAGAAATAAAAATATCAGTAAAATAGTTTAAAAGGAAATTATCTCAATAGCCTAGGTGGTTGATAATAAGGCTGTGTACCTCAGTAGTGGCAACAGGAATGCCAAGGAGGGAATATGTCTGAGAGTTGTGACAAAAATGAATGACAGAACTCCATGATAACTTGGCTATGAGAAGGGAGGAGAAAGGAAAGATGCAGCAGCAGGGAAGGATGATTCTCACTGAGGATAATTGTTCCCTTACTGAAAAAACTAGACAATCAATCTTCCTTTTTTCCCTCATTTTTCCTGAAAAAAAGGACCAGCACAAACTCCAGTCATCTATAAGGGTCTAGCTCTGCTCATGTCAGCACTTATTTCCTGGATTAAAAAAGGCCTTTTTTTAAAATGTTGCAACTTGAGGTCACTCCATCTCTTGAAAAACTGGTAATTGTTCAGACTTTTATCCCTTCAGAAAAACACAATTTAGGAACATGGGTCAAAAGGGAGTGAACACATGGGGAATGTAATTGTTGGAATCTTTTCTGTCCCTGCATGGTTAAGATGTTCCTGATAGCAAGATTCTTTTGTGATGTAGACTTAGTTATGGTTTGAGGAGGTAGCATCTCTGGAGGAGCTAGCAACTCACTGTGCTGGGGCCTTGTCTGACTTTGTATGAGCAAGAAACTGAATTAGTTGGAATTAAGCATTTACTGGTCCCTCTGGTCTCTTTGGATGCCATTCTAATCTTTGGATGCAATGACTAGATTCCAAAGGTGTTGGATGATCTCTTCCCTTGGCAATAGATTGCAGAAAAGGAAAATGGAATGACATAACTCAGAAAGTGTCCTTTCAAAACCTGAACAATAGGTGGAAGAGCCTAGAATCCCAGAGATGGAAGGAACCTTAGAAATAAAGCAATCTAACTAGATTAGGTTACTCCTTGATTAATCCCTAAGCTTCGTTCACACTTTTCTTGGCCTCTGAAATGCTATTTCCTCCCCCAGTCCTGACTTTTGTAATCTTTCTTTCAATACAAACCTAGCTTCCTCCTATTCTATGAAACCATGCCTGATTCCTTAACTAGAAAGGAAGCCCTTCTGTCATTTATGATCTGTATGGCTACATTGCTTGTGGACTTCTGGCTAAGGTTTTGTCCAATTTAGGTGTAGAAAATTGTATTTTCTCACTGTTTTTTTAAATTATCATATGGTATGGTTTTCAATTATTTGCAGAAATAACTGTTCAAACAGGCATTTTGGCCAGATTTCTCTCTTCTTTGACTTTACATATAAGAAAATTGAGGTTTAGAAGTGAAGGCTGAGATAAAACGAGAACCCTGGACCTCGACTTCTAGACCAGTTCTCTTTTCACAATACTACACTCCTTTCTAGGAAAGATGATTAGTGTTTTTTAGAACTCTCAGTTTTCTAGCACATATATACTGAATACCCCTTTAGTTCTTTTGGAGAAAACTGGCTCTGACATTCTCTCTTTTTGGAAACTTTGATTTTGAAAGCATTTTTAGCAAGCAATGAAAATCCTGTAGTGGAGTTCTTGCTAAGCCATCAATGACCTTTAACAGAGCATATTTTGAGTCCCAGGGCAAATACATTTGGGAAGTTTTTTAGGATTGGAAGATATTTTGAACATTGCCATTTAAGGTTCTATGGAAATCTCATAGGGATATAGACGCATATATATCCCATAAAAGGGTAGGTGTAAAGAGGGACTCCAGGATAGCCTTGACTCTCAGACATTGCTGCTAGGAATTTCACCAAGAAGAAAGGATGAGGGCAAGCTCAAAGAGAAGAAATCTCAAAGACAATGGCATCACAGAATTAGAATATAAAAGGACTTTAGTGGTTATCTGGTTCAAATCTTTGGCTTTAAAAGATTAGTAAAATAAGAACTAGAGGTTTTTTTTAATATATTTTGACATTTAAAAAATTTTACATCACCTAGAGTTCCTTCTGTATCTTTCTCCTTTCCTCTTTTAGAAAATCATTCCTTATGCCAAATAATTTCTTAAGAGAAAATAACAGAATAAAAAATTCAGCAAAAGTGATTAACACATTAAAAAATTCCATGTAAAATTCTACACTTGCTAAACCTTATTTCTGCATGATATGGAAGGAAGATTTCATCTTATATCTCTTCTTTGTCCCTTAAAGTTTCACAAGATTTAGTATCCATATTTGGGGTTTGCTGTTCTTAGTTAGCATTTACTTTTGAAATGTAAATATATGCATTTGAAATGTCTAAATATACAGTAGTGGCTCACAAATGACATAGACTACCCATTTCCAAAGGCAATGGTAATAAACTCAAATAGAAACAGCTGCCTCTCAACCCTACATAAAGATAGTGTATTGACTTAGAAAACTACATACTAGCATTATTCATGTTGTATTGTATTTTTAATTATTTGTTAAATATTTCCCAATTATGTTTTAATCCAGTTCTTTCATACCACAAAGAACTGCTATATGCTTGACACTTCAAACTGTTCAAGGGACTGATTTTTCATTCTTTGTAAGAAGTAATGGAAATTTCATTCCAGCAATGTCTAGAGAGAGACAGGCAGTGTTCAAGACCACTAATCCTTCAGTCTCCAAAAAGAATATTGAACAAAAATGATGTATATCCGTTGTTGCTCGAATATTTCTAACCTAATTATAGGAGGCTGGGTTCATAAGGAAAGTCACTTGTTTTTTTTTTTTAAATCTTAATAGTATTTTATATTTTTCCAACTACATGTAAAGGCAGTTTTCAATGTTCATTTTTATAAGATTTTGAGTTTCAAATTTTTCTCTTTCCTTTCCCTCCCTTCCTCCTCCCCAAAATTGCAAGGAATCCAATATAGGCTATCCAAGTACAATCATGTTAAATGTTATCCCATATTAATCATGCTGTGAAAGAAGAACCAGAACAATAGGGAAAAAAACCACAAGAAAAAAAAAGCAAATTTTAAAAAAGTGAAAATCGTATGCTTTGATTTGCTTTCAGGTTCCACAGTTCTTTCTCTGCATGTGGATGACATTTTCCATGACAAGACTTTTGGAATTGTGTTAGATCACTGTGTTACTGAGAAGAGCTAAATCTATCATATTTGATTATCTCACAATATTGCTATTACTGTATACAATGTATCCCTGGTTCTGCTCACTTCAATGAGCATCAGTTGATATGTCTTTCCAGGTATTTCTGAAATCTCCTGCTCATTATTTCTTATAGAACAATAGTATTCCATTACATTAATATAGCACAGTTGGTTCAGCCATTCCATAATTGATGGGCATCCCCATAACTTCCAATTCTTTGCTACCACAAAAAGACATTTGTCTAGATTTGGGTCCTTTTCCCATTTTTATAATCTCTTTGGAATACAGTCCTAGTTGTGGTTTTGTTGGATCAAAGGATATGTACAGTTTTATAGCCCTTTGATCTTGTTTCCAAATTACTCTTCAGAATGGTTGAATCAGTTCACAACTCCACCAATAGTGCATTAGTGTCCCAGTTTTCCCATATGCTCTCCAAAATTTATCATTTCCTTTTTCTGTTATATTAGCCAATTTAATAGGTGTGAGGTGGCACCTCAGAGTTGTTTTAATTTACTTTTATCTACTCAATAGTGATTTAGCATATTTTATCCCAAATGAAAGTCACTTGTGCTTAAGGGAGAGTACAACCCTTAGCTAACATTCAGCAGCTTAGCCTCTACTCATTAAATGTTGATTAGACAATGGATTATTATAAATAGCAAATAACAAGTAAATATTTCTCCCAAAACAAAATAGCCAATAGAAATTAGAGAAGTTTGGATTATATTATAGCCCATTACATTAGAAATTGGATTAAAATATACCAATGAATATACAAGAGAACATGAGTTCATCAGCAAGAAATAAAAAAAAATATCTTATTTATCAAGACAGAGGGAAAAATCTCACTCAGGGGAGGCCCATTCACAACAGTCTAAGGTTGCATGCCTTAGAAGTCAAAAGACATGGATCCCAGTCTGACATTTTAAAAGTTTGTAACTTATCTCTGTCTTTGGACAACTTCCCCCAAAGTCCTCTATTCAAGTGTCTCTGCTGTCAGCTAGGATAAGTCACTTACAAAGGTGCATAATGTGGCTCAGCATTCTCTCAATCAGAAGTCATACTTCCCTATGTATATGTATATGCATATCTCTTTTGTCACCTTGGGGGGAGTGGGAGGTATATCATATTGTAGATATTTTACATATTGTTTTCTTGATTCTGACGATTTCATTCTGTATCTGTTCATGAAATCCCTTTTGTTCTTCCCTGTATTAATCATATTTGTTGTTTCTTACAAATGTAAGGCAACATTGCAATACATTCACGAATCACATTTTGTTTATCTATCACAATCAATAAGCATATCTATTTTGTTTCCAATTCTTTGCTGTCATGAAAAGAATTGCTAGAAATAATTTGGCACATATAGAATCTTTTATCATTGACCTCCTTGGGGGTATGACTACCAGTGGAACTTCTGGGTAAGATGATGTATATATTTAATTATTTTATTTGCACAACTGCAAATTGCTTTCCAGAAAGGTCACACCTCAATTCACAGCTCCACTAACAATATATTAGTGTGTCTGCCTTCCCACAAAATTTCTTCCAAATTTGATTATTCCCATCTTTATAATTTTTACCAAAATGCAGGATGTGAGGTAAAACCTCAGGACTGATTTCTTTTTTTTTTTTTATTTTTGGCATTCCTTTTATTAACAATGATTCCAAACATTCTTTTATATGATTACTAATAATTTGTAATTCTTTTGACAACTGTTTGTACATATCCTTTGACCACTTATTTCCTGGAGAATGGCTGTTTTTAATTTTTGGTTTGTTTGTTTTATTTTTATTGTTGAGACTGAGTCTTCCTTCTCACCCAGATTAAAAGTATATCAGCCACTTATAAGATACATCCTATTAGAGGCAGCTAGTTGATAACTGCAGCTAATGGATAAAGTCCTAGGCTTAGAGTTAGGAAAACCTGAGTTCAAATCTAGCCTCATATGCTTATTAGTTGTACGATCCTAACAACTTCACTTTACCTCTGGTTGCCTCAACCTTTTTAACTATAAAATGAGTATAATTATGGCACCTATCTTACAGGATTGTTGTGAGGATCAGATGAGATAACATTTGTAAAAAAAACACTTTGTATAGTGTCTAGTACATTGTAGACACTCTGTAAATCCTTATTTCCTTGGCCAGCTCTGTTTCTGACCTGGGCTTGTGTATTCCTTCTTAAGCAACTTAGTGGCGCCCTGACCTCAGGTTCTCACTGTATCAGTATCAGACTGAGTGTGGACTCTTGATCAGTTTGGCCCACTTTACCTCAGAATTTTTAGACCCAATCAATCTAACATCCTCAACTTCCCCAACAGCAGGGATTACACACATGTGCTACCTTGCCCAGAGATTTGGTTGCTTGTCTTTCTTTTAGTTTTCTGTATATCTGGCTGTCAGATCCTTATCAGAAATATTGAATATAAATATTTCTCCCTAATTGATAGCTTCTATTCTCATGTTAGATGAATTAATTTTATTTCTGTCGTGTAAGCAAATTATCTATTTGATTTTTGTAATTGGCTCTATTACTTGTTTAGTTAGAAATTAATTCATCCCCTTTCTATGATAAAGGGTATGTGATGAATTTTTCTAATTTTTATGGTATGATTTTCCTATTTAGATCACACATCTATTTTGAATTGATTGTGGAAGATGATGTTTAATGTTAGTCTAAGCTTTATTCCTCCCACACTGCTTTTCAGTAGTTCTTATCAAATGGTAATTTCTTCTAAGTAATTTATGTTTTCAGGTTTATAGAACATGAGGTTATTGAGTTTCATTATTTCTTCAATATTTCATTATTTCCTCTTTGTCTAGTCTGTTCTATTGATCTACTTTTCTATTTTTTTAACTAGCACTGAATGGTTTTAATGATTGCTTCCTTACAATATAGTTCATGCTCTGGAAAAGCTTCTCTTTTCCAATGATTTCCTTTGATATATTAGCTTTTTATTTTATTTTTTTTTTGGTTCTTCCAAATGAATTCTTGTTATGAGTTAGCTCTGTAAAATTTCTCTTTGGTAATTTGATTGGTATAGCATTAAATATATAAATTACTTTAGCAACACTGTGATTTTTATTATATTGATATGACCCATACATGAGCACTGAATATTCTTCCAAATATATGAGTTGTTCTTTATTTCTTTAAGGAGTATCTTGTAATTGAATCCATGTAAATACTGAGTATGCTTTGGCAGGTTAATTTCCAAACATTTAATATATTTTGTAATTATTTTGAATAGGACTTTCTTTTTGTGTTATTATCTTCTGTATGGTTATGATAATAATAATTTTTAAATAGTGTTAATTTTGTGGATTTATCTTATAGTCTGAAATCTTGCTGAAGCTATTAATTGCCTCAGTTGCTTTTTTTGATTGCTTCCCTAGGATTTTCAGCAAATACACTTTTGTCTCTTTCCTTCTTAATTTTTTATATTTAATTTATTTCCTTTGTCTTATTTTTCTTGCTAGAACTATATCAAATGATACTAGGGAAAGGGGAGATCCTTTGATTTACTTCTACATTTATTGATATGGCTTCTAATGTATCCCCACTTTATATAAAACTTGCTTTTTGTAATTATCTATGAACAGGACTATGAGATCTGAGATCACATATGTGAAATTTCTTTTTAGAGAATATGAAGTGCAGAACAGATGTCATAGATGATATTTTTAAGGATAATCACAGATTCATATAATTTTAGTTAGTAGGGTTCTCAATAGTCTTCTAATCTAGTCCAGTGGATAGATACCCACCACTGACCTTTTGGGAGCACTTCAGATCTTGCTTGTGAGTGAAGTGAGAAGAAAACATCTTTGCTCTCTTCAGTAAATTTACTCAACTCCTCCTTCTTTACCTCTTTCTTCTCATTCTTCTTTTCACTACTTAAGCCCACAGTTTTCTCCTTATTTCCTTCATCTCAAATTCAGATCTTGTTTTTCTGTGCAGTACAAGGGAGAAAGGGATAAAGCAGGTTGTAACAAGCACCCAATGTGGATTAGCAGCAGGGCAGAGCACTGTGCATGCTTGGAGGATGGTTCTCCTATTGGCCAGGGGCACACACTCCCTTAACTTTGTATAGAGTTATTTCTTAGAGAAAGAAAGAATTGTATGTTGTTCTTCAGTCATTTTAAGTTGTGTCTGATGTTTTATTGATTTTATTTGCCATTTTCTTGGCAGAGATACTGGAATGGTTTGCTATTTTTTTTCTCAAGTTCATTCTACACATGAGGAAAGTGAAGCAAACAATTAAATGAGTTGTCTAGGAACATACAGCTAGTAAGTATCTGAGGCTGGATGTGAACTCAGGCCTTCCTGGCTCTGGGCCTATCATCTTATCAATTGTGCTACCTACTTGCCTATGTTATAAAAATACATAACAAAAAACCTGTTTTCTTTCTTCTAGGATTAGGGTTATTTCTCCCTTTAAAACAAGCTGGTGACTTGATGCCATCATAGTCACCCACTCTAGAAGCAGGCAATTCACACATGTATTATCTTGACACACTTATGCAATCATTTCTTAGTCCTGACATGAGGCCTGAGGGGGCAAATTACAAGCCCACCACAGGCAAATATTTCTTTTTGTTCAAGGGACTTAGAGAGAATCTGGGGAAAGAGCATCTTAGCATCAAAATACTGAATACGTGATCTGCACAGAGCCTAGCTATCTGCTGACAGAAATCAACTACAAATGGAAATGAATTATTTATTCTCTGAATTCAATTACGACTTTCCCAAACAAAATCTCACAAGTTCAGGGAATATAAGGGAAGTCCCCAGAAAATCACAACAAGAAGTTTTATGTGATCTTTTTTTTTTTAAATGGGGCAGCATTTTTTGAAGACTTCTGATTATCTTGGGTTTTATGAGAGGTAATGTTTTCAGTAAAGGGTACACTCACTAGGGAGGGTATCAGGAAATTGAAGTTTTCAACTTGACTCGGCCACTGATTTGCTGAGTGACTTTGGGAATGTCTTTTCTTTCCTCTGAATGTTTCCTCACCTTTAAATGGAATAATAACTCTTCTTATAGTTATGAGGCACAAATGAGACAGATGTTAAAAGGATTTGTAAACAACAACTATTAGTAAAAAGGATTTTAAAAAAAGAATGTTAAAATTATTATTATTATTATATGTATACATATTTATATAGTTATCTTGCTGTACAAGAAAAATTGGATCTATAAGAAAAAAAATCTGAGAAGGAAAGCATAATGCAAGCAAACACCAATAGAAAGCATGAAAATGCTATGTTGTGGTCCACTCTCAGATCCCATAGGCCTCTCCCTGGGTGTATATGGCTTTCTTCATCACCGAACAACTGGAACTGGTTTGAATCATCTTATTGCTGAAGAGAGTCATGTCCATGAGAATTGATCATCATAAAATCTTGTTGCCGTGTATGTTGATATCCTGGTTCTGCTCATTTCACTTAGCATCAGTTCATGCAAGTCTCTCCAGGCCTTTCTGAAATCCTCCTGCTGGTTGTTTCTTACAAAACCATAATATTCCATAATATTCATATACCATAGTTTATTCAGCCATTCTCCAATTGATGGGCATCCATTCAGTTTAAAGTTTCTAGCCACTACAAAAAGGGCTGCCACAAACATTCTTGCACATGTGGGACCCTTTCCTTCCTTTAAGATCTCTTTGGAATATAGGCCCAATAGAAACACTGCTGGGTCAAAGGGTATGCACAGTTTGATAACTTTTTGAGCATAGTACCAAATTACTCTCCAGAATGGTTGGATCCATTCACAGTTCCACCAACAATGTATCAGTGTCCCCGTTTTCCCACATCCCCTCCAAAATTGGTCATTATCTTTTCCTGTCATTTTAGCCAATCTGACAGGTGCATAGTGGTATCTCAGAGTTGTCTTAATTTGCATTTCTCTGATCAATAGTGATTTGAGCACTTTTTCATATGACTGGAAATAATTTTAATTTCATCATCTGAAAATTGTTCATATCCTTTGATTGATTGGAGAGTGGCTTGAATTCTTATAAATATGAATCAATTCTCTATATATTTTAGAAATGAGGCCTTTGTCAGAATGCTTTTTTTTATTAAAGCTTTTTATTTGCAAAACATATGTATGGGTAATTCTTCAACATTGACCCTTATAAAGCTTTCTGTTACAAATTTTTCTCCCCTAATCCCCACCCCTCCCCTAGATGGCAGGAAATCCACTACATGTTAATTATGTTAAAATACTTGACAAATTGAATATATGTATACATATTTCCACACGTTGTTGTGCAAGAAAAATCATATCTACAAGAAAAAAAATCTGAGAAAGGAAACACAATGCAAGCAAACATCAATAGAGAGCATGAAAATGTTATGTTGTGGTCCACATTTCATATCCCTCCCTCTGGGTGTATGTGGCTTTCTTCACTGAACAACTGGAACTGGTTTGAAACATTTCATTGCTGAAGAGAGCCATGTCCATCAGAATTGATCATCATATAGTATTGTTGTTGTCATGTATAATGATCTTCTAGTTCTGCTCATTTCACTCAGCATCAGTTCATGCAAGTCTCTCCAGGCCTCTCTGAAATCATCCTGTTGGTTGTTTCTTACAGAACAATAATATTCCATAACATTCATATACCATAATTTATTCAGCCATTCTCCAATTGATGGGCATCCATTCAATTTCCAGTTTCTAGCCACTACAAAAAGGGCTGCCACAATCATTCTTGCACATGTGGGGCCCTTTCCTTCCTTTAAGATCTCTTTGGGATATAAGCCCAATAGAAACACTGCTGTGTCAAAGGGTATGCACAGTTTAATCACTTTTTGATCATAGTTCAAAATTTTTCTCCAGAATGGTTGGATCCGTTCACAGTTCCACCAACAATGTATCAGTGTCCCAGTTTTCCCACATCCCTTCCAACATTTCCCAATTCCTTCCAGTCATTATCTTTTGCTATCATTTTAGCCAATCTGAGAGATGTGTAGTGGTACCTCAGAGTTGTCTTAATTTGCATTTCTCTGATCAATAGTGATTTGGAGCACCTTTTCATATGACTAAAATAATTTTAATTTCTTCCTCTGAAAATTGTCTGTTCATATCCTTTGTTTGTCAGAACCCTTAAATGTAAAGATGATTTCCCAATTTATTGCTTCCCTCCTAATCTTGTCTGCATTAGTTTTGTTTGTACAAAAACTTTTTTAACTTAATATAATCAAAATTATCTATCTGGTGTTCAATTAAGAGTTCTAGTTCTTCTTTGGAAACAAGGAATTTTCTAAAAAAGGGATTACTATATATCAGTAAATAGATACTTTGTCTTCTTTTCCCCTGGTATATTTTTTATATTTAAAACAAGTAGAAAATAAAGACGTTAAATAGAAAAAGAAAAAAAACCAGAAAATAAAAAAAATATTGTTATGTGCACAACTGAAGATGAGTGGATTCAAAATATGTAACAATAAATTTCTATTTCAAGAAGCCATGTATGATAATAGAACTACCAGTCCTCCTTCATCTAATTCCTCTGCGTAGGAAGTTGCTCTTGCACCTTTTCCTACATACTTTTGCTTTTTAGAATCATCATATGCAGTTTTATCTCCAATATTTCTTATGGACTACCCAATTGTTAATGACAGTCTTAGACATATGATTTATATTTCCATGTGCAAAACATAAAGAGTTTGTCCTTATTGAGTCATTTGAAATTTGTCTTTGATGTTGACTTTTATATGTCAAATTTTCTATTGAGTTCAAGTTTGCTTGAAACAAAATTCTTAAAATTTGACAGTTCATTGAATGTCAGTATTATACTGAATTTTGCTAAATATAATATTTTTACCACAGTCTTTATTCATTTGATTGTTGATATATACTATTCCAAAACTTGCAATCTTTTCTTATAGCTGTTTATAGATCTTCTGTGATTCTAATTATACCTCCAGCATATTTGAATGTTTTCTTGTTGTTTTTGCTTGTAAAACGTTCCTTTTGATCTGGGGCTTTCAAAATTTAGCAATGATGTTCCTGTATATTTTTCTTGTGGGATGTCTTTTAGTTGGTGATTGGTGGATTTTTTTTTCCATTTCTATTTTCCCCTCTTGTTCTATTATTTCAGAAAAATTTTCTTTAGTTATTTCTTGAGTTATTGTACTAAGGTTTTTTTCCTTGTAGTTTTCAGGTAATCTAACTATGCTTATATTTACTCTTTTTGATCTATTCTCCAGATCTGTTGTTTTTCTTATGAGACATTTCACATTTTCTTCCATTTTTTCATTCTTTTTATTTTGTTTTGTTATTTCTTAGTCTCTAAATTCACAGGCTCCCCCTGCCCAATTCTAAGAGTTGTTTTCTTCTTTAAGATTCTGGATCAAACATATATTTGATTTGTCAAGTATTTTAACATAATTAACATGTAGTGGATATTTTGCCATCTAGGGGAGGGGTGAGGAGTAGGGGGGAAAAATTTGTAACAGAAAGCTTTATAAGGGTTAATGTTGAAGAATTACCCATACATATGTTTTGCAAATAAAAAGTTTTAATTAAAAAAAAGATTCTGGATCAAGGGTTGGAGACAAGATGGTGGAGAGTAAACAGGACTTTTCCTGAGTTCTTCCAGGTTTCCTTCAGAATCAACACAAAATCAAACCTCTCAACAGATTTTGGAGTGACAGAACATGCAAATATTTGAAGTGTAACAATTTTTCAGCAGATGATATCTTGGAAGAACTTCAGGAAAGTTATGGCTCAATTGGGGGAGGGGGGAGAGGGGAGGGACAGTGCAGGCACAGTGTAGGGAGGACCATGGCAGAGAGGCTCCATGTGGGGAACCTAGTGGGAGGCTTTTGGCCAAAATACAGCAGCATTGTCTACTCTGTCCTGGTTCAGAAGCCAATGGGCAAGCAAATTAAGTGTAAGACCTCCAATGCAATTGCTCAAGGCAATAGTGAACACTTGAACCCAGAATAACAAGCAGGATTTGATCATGTTCACCCAGTGCAGGAAGGAAACTGGTAGTAATGACCCCAAGGCAGTGTAAAGCTCCTATTGACCTATGGAAGAAGCTGAGGACAATCTCCCCTTTGCCCTAAGAGCAGACCTCAATCTTTAAAAATGATCAAAAAAAGCAAAAAAAGAGGTCTCATTATAGATAGGTATTATGGAGACAGGGAAGAACAGCCTTTAAACCTTGAAGACAATAAAGGCAAAACATCTCCAAATGAAGCTGCAAAGACTGATATGAGTTGGTCTCCAAATCAAAATTCTCTCTTGAAAGAATTCAAAAAGGATCTTAAAAGAGAATTAAAAGAAAAAAATTAGAAGTTAGGAAAAAAGAGAGCTTTACAGGAGAGTTTAGAAAAAAAACACAGAAATTTAAAAAAAAAAACTCCTTAAAAATACAATTGGTGAAATGGAAAAGGAATTTTTTCTTGAAAAATGGAATTGGTGAAATAGAAAAAGAGAACAGAGGCAGCTAGGTGGCACAGTGGATAGAACACCAGTCCTGAAGTCAGGAGGAGCTGAGTTCAAATATGGCCTCAGATACTTAACATTCCCTAGCTGTGTGACCCTGGGCAAGTCACTTAACCTCAATTGTCTCAGCAAAAAAAAGAGAGAACAACTTCTTTAAAAAAATCAGTGAAATGAGAAAAAAATCCAATGAACAGAACAACTCACTTAAAAGTACAATTGGCCAAATAATGCAAAAGGAGGTAAAAAAAGCTAACTGAAGAAAATAGTTCACTAAAAATTATAATAGAACAAATGGAAGTGAATGGCTCAATGAGACATTAAGAATCAGTAAAACAAAACAAAAAAATGAAAAAATAAAAGAGAATGTAAAATAACTTCATTGGAAAAACAACTGATCTGGAAAATAGATCCAGGAGAGACAATCTAAGAATTATTGGACCACTTGAAAACCACAAAGGAAAAAAGAATCTAGGCAACATCATTCATTAACATAGTCAATGACTATTGTGTCTTGTGAACCTAACCCATTTTACTGATCAACTATTTTATTTCTTAGCCAATACCAAATTGTTTTGATGGCCACTGCTTTATAATACAGTTTTAGGACTGGTACAGCTAGGCCACCTTCATTTGCATTTTTCATTAATTCCATTGAAATTCTTGGATATGAGTAATGTTTGAGAACTGTATCATTGTTAGGGGTATACTTAGAAGGTGTAGGCACAATTTGACTCTATTGTGATGATATAAAATAGAAACTAGGAATGAAAAGGGGATTATACTGGAAGAAGATGAAAGGGAAGGTAAAAATGGGTAAATTACATCACATGAAGAGGCAAAAAAGACCTATTACAATTGAGAGGAAAAAGGGAGGAAGATAAGCATTGTGTGAACCTAATCTCATTGGATTTGGCTCAAAGAGGGAATATCATACATATTTAGTTTGATATAGAAACTTGCTTCATCCTATAGCAAAGTAAGAAGGGAAAGAGGAAAGGAAAGGGAGAGGCTAATAGAAGGGAGAACAGAAGTATAAGGGGAAATGTAAAAGAGAAGGGGGAAGCACAGAAAAAAGGGAGGACAGATTGAGGGAGGTGGTGATCAGAAGTAAAACATTGGTGAAGAAGAAATGAGAAAAGCAAAGGGAAAATTTAACTTGGGTGAAATAGGATGATAGAAAATACAGAGTTATTAATTTTAACTCTGAATATGAATGGGATGAACTCTCCCATAAAATGGAAGCAGATAGCATATTGCATTAAAAGTCAGAATCTTACAGTATGTTGTTTACAAGTAACACATTTGAAGCAGAGGGATACACACAGAATAAAGGTAAAAGGCTAGAGCAGAATCTGTTTATGCTTCAGCTGGAGCAAAACAAACAAACAAACAAACAAACAAACCCAAAAGCAGGGAAGGCAATCCTGATCTCAGATCAAGCAAAAGCAGAAATAGAATTAATTACAAGAGATAGGGAAGGGTCCTACTTCTTGCTACAGAGTACCACAGATAATGAAGTAAAATCAATACTAAACATATAGGCACCAAGTAGTATTGCATCCAGATTCCTAGAGGAGAAGTTAAGAGAGTTGCAAGAAGAAATAGATGAATAGAACCACAAAATAAACAAGAAAGATATTAAAGAGGTAAATAAAATTTTAGAAAAGTTAGGTATGATAGACCTTTGGAGAAAATTGAGTGAGGACAGAAAGGAATATGCTTTTATTTTGGTGATACATGGAACTTTTACAAAAATTGACCATGTATCAGGGCACAAAAACCTCAAAGTCAAATACAGTAAGGCAGAAATAGTAAATGCATCTTTTTCAGATCATGATGTAATAAAAATTACATGTAATAAAGGGCCAGAGAAAAATTTAATTATTAATTGGAAATTAAATAATTTAATCCTAAAGGATGAGTGAGTTAAACAACAAATCATAGAAACAATCAAAAGTTCATCCAAGAGAATGACAATGAGATAACATGTCAAAATTTATGGGATGCAGCCAAAACAGTTCTTAGGGAAAATTTTATATCTCTAGATGTTTACTTGAATAAAATATATATAGCGAATATCAATGAATTGGATATGCAATTTAAAAAGTTAGAAAAAGAACAAATTGAATCTCCCAATTAAACATCAAATTTAAATTTCTGAAAATAAAAGGAAAGATTAATAAATTTGAAATTAAGAAAATATAGAACTAATACACAAAATTAAAATTTGGTTTTATGAAAAACCCAACAAAATAGATAAAACTTTATGTAATGTGATTTGAAAAAGGAAAGAAGAAAATCAAATTGTCAGTATCAAAAATGAAAAGTGAAATTACCATCAATGAAGGAGAAATTAAAGCAATAATTAGGAGTCATTTTGCCCAACTGTATGCCAATAAATCTGATTATCTAAGTGAAAGAGATGAATACTTAAAAAATATAGATTGCCCAGATTAATACATAAGGAAATAAATTACTTAAATAGTCTCATTTTAGAAAAAATAAATTGAGCAAGTTATTAATCAATCCCTAAGAAAAAAATCTTCAGAGACAGATGGATTTAAGAGTGCATTCTATCAAACATTTAAAGAGCAATTACTTTAAATACTATGCAAACCATTTGGAAAAATAGGGAAAGAAGGATTCCTACCAAATTCCTTTTATGACACAGATATAGTGTTGATAATTAAATATGGTAAGGTAAAAAAAGAAAAAAAATAATTATAATCAAACATCTTAAGTAAAATATTATCAAAAAAGATTACATTGAGTTATCCCTGGGATAATACACCATAACCAAGTAGGATTTACACCAGGAATGCAGGACTAGTTACATATTAGAAAAACTATTAGAAGAATTGATAAATCAATAATCAAACCAACAAAAATCATATGATTATATCAATACATGCAGAAAAAGCATTTGACAAAATTGAACACCCATTCCTATTAAAAACCTTAGAGAGCATAGGAATAAATGGAGTTTTCTTTAAAATGATCAGTGGCATCTATCTAAAACCATCAGCAAGCATCATATGCAATGGAGATAAGCTAGAAGCATTCCAAGTAAGAGCAGGGGTGAAAAAAGGTTGCCCACTATCACCATTAATATTCAGTATTCTATTAGAAATGTTAGCTTTGGCAATAAGAGAAAAGGAATTAGAGTAGGTAATGAGGAAACGAAATTATCACTCTTTGCAGATGATAAGATGGTATACTTAGAGAATCCTAGAGAATTGACTGAAAATTACTAGAAGCAATTAACAACTTTAGCAAAGTTGCAGGATACAAAATAAATCCACATAAATCATCAGCATTTTGTTTATATTACCAATAAAGTTCAGCAGCAAGAAATACAAAGAGAAATACTATTTAAAATAATTGTAGATAATATAAAATATTTTGTAGTCCACCTGTCAAGACAAATCCTGGAACTATACAGACACAGCTACAAAATACTTTCCACACAAATAAAGTTAGATTGAAATAGTTGAAATAGTTACAAAAATACAAGCCATTCTTCAATTGATAAATGGTCAAACGATACGAACAGACAGTTTTCAAATGAAGAACTTAAAAGCATTTCTAGTCATATGAAAAAAATGTTCTAAATCGGGGCAGCCAGGTGGCACAGTGGATAGAGTACCAGCCCTGAAGTCAGGAGGACCTGAGTTCAAATGTGGTCTCAGACACTTAACATTCCCTAGCTGTGTGGCCCTGGGCAAGTCACTTAACCTCAATTGCCTCAGCAAAAAACAAAAATTCTAAATCACTATCAATCACAGAAATGCAAATTGAGACAACGCTGAAATATCACTATACACCTCTCAGATTGGCTAAGATAAGAGGAAAAGATAATGATAAATGTGGAAGGGAATATGAAAAAACTGGGGCACTAATACATTATTGGTGAAATTTTGAATGGATTCAGCCATTCTGGAGAGCAATTTGGAAATTTGCCCAAAGGATTATCAAATTGTTCATGCCTTTTGATGCAGTAGTGACTCTACTGCATCTGTATCGCAAAGAGATCATAAAAGGGAAAAGAACCCACATGTGCAAAAATGTTTGTAGCAGCCCTTTTTTGTAGTGGCAAGGAACTGGAAACTGAGGGGATGTCCATCAGTTGGGGAATGGCTGAATAAGTTATGGTATATGAATGTTATGGATGTTTTTGTTCTATAAGAAACCATCAGCACGATGATTTCAGAAAGGCCTGGAAAGATTTACATGAATTTATGCTAAGTGAAGTGAGTAGAACCAATAGAACATTATACACAACAACAAGATTACGTGATGATCAATTCTGATGAATATGGCTCGTTTCAACAGTGATTGATTTAGGCCAATTCCAAAAGAGTTGTGATGGAATCATCTGCACCCAGAGCAGGGACTGTGGAATGGAATATGGATCACAACATAGCATTTTCCCCCTTTTTGTTGTTGTTTGCTTGCTTTTATTTCTTTCTCATTTTTTTCATTTTTGATCTGATTTTCCTTATGCAGCATGATAAATGTGGAAATATGTATAGAATTGCACATGTTTAACAGATATTGGATTACTTGATGTTGAGGGGAGGAGTTGAAGGGAAAAGAGGGAGAAAAATTTGGAACACAAGGTTTTGCAAGGGTGAATATTTTTTTTAATATATAAAGCTTTTTATTTACAAAACATATGAGTAATTTTTCAACATTTACCTTTGCAAAAACTTTTTTTCCCAAGCTTTTCCCCTCCTTCCCCCCACCCCC
>JAJPUD010008655.1:0-25656 GCA_023553655.1 Myrmecobius fasciatus | reverse complement strand
TGATATATCGTTTGTGTAGATAAGATTTTTCTTGCACACCAATGATAAGTTTGGAAATATGTATACATATATTCAATTTGCCAATATTTTAACATAATTAACATGTAGTGGATATCCTGCCATCTAGGGGAGGGGTGGGGAGTTGGGGGAAAAATTTGTAACGGAAAGCTATGTAAGGGTTATTGTTGAAGAATTACCCACACATATGTTATGCAAATAAAATAAAAATTAAAAAAAAAAGAAAATTATTTTTGCATGCATTTTGAAAATAAAAAGCTATTTTTAAAAAAAGACTATTTCCTTTTCTATTTGGTTGACTTTTCATAAGTTTCTTGTTTTCCTTGGATTGTTTTTTTTTTTTTTAGTTTTTCTTCAGTCTCTGTTCTTTGATTTTTAAAGTCTTTTTTGAGGTTTTTCATGAATTCTTTTTTGGGCATGTAACCATGTAATGTTATTCTTTGGGATAGGAAAGGCTTTTTTTTTACTTCAATGTCCTGCTCTGAAGATGAACCCCAGTCTTCCCTGTTCCCATAATAACTTTCTATGGTTGGGTTCTTTATCCTTTGCTTACTTATTTTTCAAAAATAAGAACTTGTTAGTATAATCCCTTCTAGTTCTGGAGGGGGCAGTAATGGTGCCTTTGACTTAAAATCTTCCTTCAGTTATCCTTCTGCCCCACTGATTCTGCACTTACTGAATGTGTGGTTCCTTCTCACCCAGGGAGCACAACTGGGTCTGGCATTCCTTATTAGTATGTACCAGCCAATGGACTGAGTGCTAGGAATAAAAATAGAAGCAAAAAGTCCTTGTCCTAGAGGAGTTTACTTTCTAAAAGAGGAAAATACAACATAAAAGGACACTAAAATTTTGAGGGAAGGAGGAATTCTAGAAGGACAGACAATCGGATGTTTAGAGAGGAATTAAAACATAGGAACTAGTATCCTTCTAAAAATGGAGATTCTAGGTGAAACCAATTAGAAGGAGGGGCCAAAGTGTGGAAGGTAACTTCCAATGTGTGAAGTCCAGAGTTGGAGTGAGCTTCCAGAGTCAGAACTGCAACCATCTTTGCTAATATTGTTTAAAAATTCATCTGTCAACAAGGATTAATTGAGTTTTCCTGGATATCAAGACATGTTCTTGATTATATTATGGGAGAGACAAGTGAAAAAGAAAACTTGAATCCTTACCTAAGTGAGTATATAGTTAATTCACTATTTTTATTGTGTTCTTCTTTTGTTGGATGGAGTTCAGATAGAAATAGTCCTGAAACAACCCTCTATCCTGCTAATAATCTTTAATATTTAATTCTCTTTAGACTAGTCCATAAATAGTTATTAAACATTTACTATATGCTAGCACTGTACTAAGTGCTGGGGATACAAATAGAAGCAAAAAAAAGACAGTTCCTTTGCTCTAAGAGTTTACATTCTAATGGAGAAAGATAACAAATAAAAGAAAGCTAAAAAGTAGAGGTGTGGGGAAGAATGAAAGCGTGAACATGACTAGCCTTGTGATCCTTTCTTTAAAAAGAAAAACCAAAGAATCTGAGGAGGGGACAGCAGGAGTAGAAGACTGTCACTGTAAGAAGACTATTCAGATTTTTTGAAATTGAATAAAAGTATTAGAATGTACATTCTCTGTAGACTCAATGAAATTATCTTTGGGACAACTTCAATAGCACAAAAGGTGGCAGGGATGATTTGAAGGTCATCCTGTTCCCATTTTTTTTTAAATTTCTTCCATTGCATCTGTATTTTGAAAGCCTTTTATTTCCTGTAGTTTACAGATTATAAGTATTCTTTAGGGGGACATCTATTTTAAAAAGTGTTCTTAACTTTCTATAGTTCTTTGTTTTCGCTGACACTATAGTATGTTATATGATACAATTTCAATTCCACTATACTTTATTTGTTGAATTCTCAAAGATATTTCAAATATTTATTTGTGACATGGATATTTGTCATATGATTATGAAGGGACAGAAAACCTCAGGTGTCTAATTCTGACTACTTTATTGTGTATCATTAGGCTATAGTTTACCGCCTACAGTGATGTGTTGGGAATTTTCTGCCATTCCCTTTTTAATCATCATCCATCAATAAGTGTAAGCTCCTTAAGAATAACCTTTCTGTAATTTCTGGTCATGATGGCTTGGTTCTTTATTGCTATCATAATGTCTTTTGTTTCTGTAAACAAATCCACATCAGCTATTTATTAAACAACTGCCATTATGCCATCACTCTTATTGTCAGTCTTATAGTTATTAATCCTTTATGATTCATAAACTACTTTTACATCAGTTACACAATTTGATCCTTATGATGTCCCTCTGATAAAGGCAATATGGGAAAAGAATCACAGAATTACAAAATTTCAGGATTAGAAAGGGGAATTCAGTTCAACTCATAATAGAGGAAGAATTCCTATCTGATAAGCAGTCATTTCATTTTTCTCAAAAACCTCCAGTAACAACAATTCATTCACTTTTGAATAGCCCCACTTGTTAGGAAAAGTTTCCCAAATCTGTTTATTTGAAGCTTCTACCTATCTTCTACCTATTCAGTCCAGTGGTACCTCCTAGAGCCAAGCAAATAAAGTTTAGTCCTTCTTCCCCAAGAGAGACATTTATTTATTTATTTTTATTTTATCAAAGTTTTTTATTTACAAAACATATGCATGGGTAGTTTTTCAACACTGACCCTTGCAAAACTTTCTTTCCAAATTTTTTCCTTCTTCCCCCTACCTCCTCCCCTACATGACAGGTAGTCTTATACATGTTAAATATGTTAAAATATATGTATACATATTTAAACAGTTATCTTGCTACACAAGAAAAATCTGATCAAGAAGGGGAAAAAAACCTGAGAAAGAAAACAAAATGCAAGCAAACAACAACAGAAAGAGTGAAAATGCTATGCCGTGGTCCACACTCAGTTTGCATAGCCCTCTCTCTGGGTGTATATGGCTCTCCTCATCATTAAACAATTGGAACTGGTTTGAATCATCACATTGTTGAAGAGAGCCACATCCATCAGAATTGATCATTATATAGTCTTGCTGTTGCTGTGTATAATGATCTCCTGGTTCTGCTCATTTCACTTAGGATCAGTTCATTTAAGTCTCTCCAGGCCCCAAGAGAGAAATTTAAATATTTGAGGATAGTTATCTTATCCCCTCCATGTCTTCTCTTTATGAATTAGAGATTTCTTAGTGAGCCTGGAGCCTATCATTTGGATGCTTTCCAATTTATCAACATCCTTCCTATTCCAGTGATACTCCATACTGAACACAGTACTCTACACATGTAGTAAATAGGATAGAAGGCAACAGGATTACCAGACCTCCCTAATCCTAATTCAGCCCAAGATCCCATTGAGTTTTTTGGCCGATATATCACACTACTGATTTATTAAACTTACAGTTCATCAACTATTACCTCCCCCCAACACATTTTTTTCATATGATCTACCATGTAGGCAGTTTTCCCCTAGCTTATGCTTTTGAAGTTAATTTTTAAACTCAATAATTCTATGTAACACTTCATATTTATCCTCATTAATTTCTAACATAACAGAATTAGTCCAACATTTTAGCCTGTGGAGATCTCTTTTGAATATCATGTCATTCAATATGTAATTATCCCTCTAAGCTATACAACATTTTACATTTCTTAAGTGTGATGTTTGTACTTTTTTTTTACCTCAACCAATTGATAAAAATGTTCAATAACATACAGCCAAGCACAAATCTCATTAGAAATTTCTTTCCAAGTTGTCATTAACTCATTAATGATTACTCTTTGAAACTGGCTATTCAACCAGTCCTGAATTGATACACCTCTAATGTTTTCTAGCTCAGATTTTTCCATTTTGATTGCAGCATGGTAGACTTGGTCAAATGTTTTGCTGAAATCTAGCTAAACTATATCTATAATATTACCCTGAATTTCCAGGCTTCTTCTTGTTATTCATTCATTTCAGTTATGTCTGAGTCTTCATGACCCTATTTGGGGTTTTCCTGGTAAAGATATTAGAATGGTTTGCCATTTCTTTCTCCAACTTATTCTATAGATGAGAAAAGCGAGGCAAACAAGTGACTTGCCCAAAGTCACACAGCTAGAGGGAGTCTGAGACCCGATTTAAACTCACTAAGGTGCGCTTTCCTGCGTCTAAGTTCTGCTGCTTTATCCAGTGTGCCACCTTGCTGCTACTCCTCCAGTCTTATTACCCTTTCAAAAAAAGAGAATTTAGGCTAGTCTGGCATGATTTTATTTCTAAATCAAAATATAAAAATATACAAACTAAAAATATAAAATTATGTCTTTCATTTTTACATCAGCTACCTTTCTGGGAATATCCCTTTTCTTCCAAAGAATCATAAATAATAGGAAAAAAATAAAAATAGTTCACCAAAACTGATATATTTAAGCAAATTTACATTTATTTTCAGTGTTTTACACTTATTGAACTCTCCCTCTCCCATCTTTGCAGATAAAGAAAGAAGTTACATTTTTGTGTCACTTATTTAAGGGCCAAATGCTTATAATTTTATCGCATTCAGATTCAATTGTTTTATTGTTCTTCATTGTACTTATATCTCTATAGTCACTGTGTATATGTTTTTTTTATCCCAACTGCATATTTCAGTTTAAATCAATTTGTATATCCTCTCATACTTCTCTGTATTTATCATATTCACCATTTCTTATAACATAGTAACATTTCATTACATTAACATAAGACATTTTATTTATTTAGCCATTCCCCATTTGATGGGAATCTGTTTTGCTTCTAATTCTTTGCCACTACCAAAAAGACATAGTCCTGTAAATATTTTGATGTATATTGAACTTTTTTCCTCTCCTTCCTTCCTTCCTTCCTTCCTTCCTTCCTTCCTTCCTTCCTTCCTTCCTTCCTTCCTTCCTTCCTTTCTTCCTTCCTTCTTCAGTCATATCTTTGGAATATATGCTTGTTGGTAGGAACTCTGGGTTAAAGGGTTATATGACTTATGACTTCTGAGTCACTCAACATAATTTCACATTTTTTAGCAAGTGATTAGACCAATTTGTACTTCACCTAATAATTTATTTAGTGTGCCTGTTTTTCTTCAGTTCCTCAAACAATTATGTCACATCTTTTATCTTTGCTAATTTACTAGACATGAGATAAAACCTCAGGGCTATTTTTATTTGCATTTCTTTTTATTATTGATGATTTAAAACAGTCTCTCATGGGATTATTTTTCTTTTATATTTAAAAATATTAATCTTTTGTTTCTACCTTGCCCATGTTTCTCAATAAATCTCTTCTTTTTCTCTCAAAGAGCCTTTTCTTAGAAGAGATGATGGCAAACTATGATCTCTGGGTCAAATTCAAGGATGTAAGAATTTTTCCTTTAACATCTCCAAAGAAAGTTTGATTGTATTTTAAAATGTAAAAACTATTCTTAACTTCAGAAAAACAAAAACAGATAGTAGGCTGGATTTGGCCCTTAGGCAGTAATTGGTTGATGCCTACATCAGAAGAAAGAATAGCAAAGGAGAAAAAAGAAATAAAAACCTAACCAAGTTTGACATTTCATATAATGTTTTGTGCTTACATTCCCCCAGCTCTGCAAAAAAGGAAGGAAGATATATTCTTTTTTTTTCCTTTGGAGCTAAGTTGGGTCAACGTAATTTTGCAGTATTCAATTTCTATTGTTTTATGGTTATTCTTTCCAGTGACATCATTATTATCATTGTGTATATTGTTTTGCTGGGTATCAGCTCATGTAAGTAAGGCTTTCTTTGTATTCATCATATTCTTCATGTGTAGTATATTCATAGTGCAATACATTTATGTAAACAATTTGTTTAGTTATTCCCCATTTATTGGGCACCTATTTTATTTTCAGTTATTTGCTATTATAAAAAGTACTGCCATATAATTTTATAGTGTTTATGAGACTTGTTTTTATTACTTACCTTCTTGTGCATGCTTAGTGGGATCTCTAGTTCAAAGGACATGCACATATGAGTAGCAAAGACCTGGGAACTAAGAAAGTGCCATCATTTGGGGAATGGCTAAATTAATTATGGCAGATGGATGTAATGAAATACTATTATTCCATACAAGTTGTTGCAATAAATAGTTTCAGTGAAAACTGGGAAAACTTGTTTGAAGCAACCAAAACCAGGAGAGTTATTTATACGTAGTAATATTATAAAAATGAACAACACAAAAACCTTTAAAAGCCTTAAGAACTTTCTCTATATCTTAGATATCAGATCCTTAGTCTGACGTATTTTTTTCTAGATGTTTATTTCCTATTTCTTGAGTAATGGATCCTAGAATTTTACTAGATACCAATGTAAAGCTTATGATCTAGATTCCATTCTCTTCCCTTTGTGAATATTAGGATATTTCAAAATTATTAGTAGCAATTTTGATAACTGGGGCAAGGGACAGAAAGCACACCCAGGGCAAGCAATACAACACTTGTTTTCAAATATATATATTTTTTTAACCAAAGTGAGTTGATCAGGGAATTGGGATGAAAAATATGAAGGAAGTGATGTGGGATACAGTCACTGAGGGCTATTTGGTAGTTTTCTTAGCACCAGCCAAACAGGTGTTAAATTAATTAATTTTCTTTGCAAATGAAGTCCAAGTATTGTTGGTGCCCTCTAACACTGATCCTCTGAGACAAAGTCCTGAGCACTCTACCATAATTATATCTCTAGCTAGTTCTATAGCTCCTTGCTTGTTTACCAGGACATAACCTCCTCAATTCCAGAGCCGATATTTCCCTTCTCACCTTATTATTACCTCAGAAATCATACCCAACTTTCTTTTGTTTGTTGTACCAACTTCACTTTCTTAGAGTTTGAATTTTCTCCAATTTCTTCTCCATCATTGCCAATTATAAAGCCCCTCCCTCCCCAAAATCTTTTTCACTGTTCTTTCTACTTCTTCCCCTTCCTCATTGAAAATTCTTCTACTTCTTATTCATCACAGACTGGAAGTAATTTCACTTGTCATCCTCAGTTAACAAATCAGTAAACCAAGGTCCAGAGAAATGAAGTGACTCGACTACTGTCACAGTTGATTTGACTTATTTTGTCTAATTACCTCTTTCTGCTGTTAGTAGCAAAGCTGAGACTAAGGTCTTTATGATTTCACAATACCACCCAAAACAACACAAAACTGTATAATTGATAGATTTTTATATTAGCTGTAGAATGATCAAGAGGCAACCATTAAGTTATTAGAGATAGCTCATGGTTCAGTGAGAAAGTACTGGGCCTGGAGTCAAGAAGATCTGAGTTCAAATGTAATTTCACATATTTTCTAGTTGTATGACTCTAAGCAAGTCACTTGATCTCTTTTTTGCCTCAGTTTCCTTAATTGTAAAATGGGGATTATAATAGCATGCAAATCTCATAGGGTTGCTGTAAAGATCAAATGAGATCATACTTGGAAAAAGTGCTTAATAAATATCATAGAAATGTTTATTCCTTTTTCTTCCTCTTCCAAAAAGAGAAAGATCCCTGGAAAGATTAGGAGATACCTTAGTAGAATAGTTAGCTCAACATAACTAAATCTAGAGGTCCCTCCATAAGGAAGAAAAGCCTAGAAAGCCATATCATATAGTGTTCTTCTTTTGTTAGGAGGATAAAGACTTTAGGCATTGTGAAGTATTTAACATTTTCTGAGCAGGAGGCTGGTGTGGGGAAAGTATTTTAGGAAGATTTTTCATGGGGGGCTCTCAGGGTGCACTGGAGAGACTCAAACTATGGTTAGATGAAAGGGTTCTGAACTCACCTTTAAGTGTTTGCTGCTTGGTTTTCTAGTCAGAGCCGATTTTCATGAGTGTGAGCTGGAGATCCCAGAATCTTTGAATTAAGTAGGGGCTCAGAAATTATCTAACCTAATCTGTACCTGAAACAGATTGTATTCCCCTCCACAATATCTCCAATAAGGCCAGCCAACTTTCATTATGAAAGTGAATGGGGAACTCACCACCTCAATGATGCATTTCATTTCACTTTGGATAGCTTTGATGAATTGGGTAGGTAAGCTTTTTTTTTTTTTTTTTTTTTTTTTTTTTGCTTTTTTGCTGAGGCAATTGAGGTTAAGTGACTTGCCCAGGGCCACAGCTAGGGAATGTTAAGTGTCTGAGAGCAGATTTGAACTCAGGTCCTCCTGACTTCAGGGCTGGTGCTCTATCCACTGTGCCATCTAGCTGCCCCAAGGGTAGGTAAGCTTTTAACTGATGAGTGAGCTGATCTTTGGATGAGAAAAAATATGTATTTTATACTTAGAAGGAAAATCTCTCCTATTGATATAATATGAGGATATTAGGGGAACCACTTGATAGTTTTCAGGGGAGATTTCCCTGCTACTTAGGGGCCTTTGAAATAATAGCTTTAGAGATAGCATCTTCCCCAGGCCCATTGACACCCTCTGCTCCCCAAACACACTCTCTCTATATCTTGTATGTACATGCCATGCATTTATATGCAGTGACCTCTCTTTCCTCTGAGCCCTCCCATATTCAAAATCCAGGATATGTATCTCCTGCCCACCATTCTGCCTGGAAGCAGTTTATGGAGGCACTATATCTTGGCTCCTCTATTAGGCATGAGCTCTCTGAGGACAGAAGTTATATCTAACTCATCCCTATGTTCTTTCATATTTCCCAGGACAGGGTCTCACACTTAGCAGAAGCTTAATGAATGATTGTTGAAATGAATGAATAAGGACAAATGTGTATGTGTGTATGAACAATCCAATTAAATAGCCTATTTGATCTTATATAAAAAACATCACTTGCAATTAAGAGGCAGATTAGAAACCCAGTCTGGCTTAGATAGAGGAGAAAATAGTGAGAAAGATCCTTCAATCCTGAATGAGAAGTCTTTGGTTTGAAAGCAAAATCTGCTACTTAGTGGTAGTGGGATCTTAAGTCAGTAAGTTTGCTTTTATGCTCTTTTTCCTCATCTATAAAATGCATATATTACCCCACTACATACATTACAACATAGTCCTAGAGAGCAAATGAGAGAAATATCATTTGTAGGATTTGTAGCATATTATATCAATAGGAGAGATTTTCCTCCTAAATATAAAACACATACACAGTACATCTTATCATGTGCATCCTGTCCAGCTTGACTATCCACCCAGGGATAAGAAACTGGCAGAGAGAAAGCAAGAATCCCAGGATGTTTTGATATACTTTACATGACAGAACTTCTGGCCCTACTATGTAAAACTTAAAGAAGCCAGGTGGGAAATTGCCCATCGTGGCTTAAAGGTGACAGTAACAAAGGGAATGGTGCCCTGATTGAACACATGTCTTGATGCTGCCTCTGGGCTCTTTGCAGGAATCAAACCAACTGCCATGAGGTCTTGGTGTGAACACACATGGTACAATATGCATATAAACACACATTCACAGCACCCAGAGACCAATTACACAGGCAGCTCCAAGCATGCAGCCATACCCAGAAGCACATGTTCTTCTTTTCTATCCACTTTAAGCATTTGATTGTGACTTCTCTATTACCATCTATTGCTTTTCCTGGACCTTTTTGTGTTTTTTACTCTCTCATCCCATTCTGACTCTTGTCTCTGCCTCTGTCCATCCATTAACTTCTTTCAGTGTTCAGTTCTACGAGGCTCCTCCATCACTCTGTAACCTAATAAGCTCTTTGATCTAATGGCCTGTTCAATCATACTTAAAAAGCTTTACTTCGAATTAAAGAAGCAGCTTAGAAATGCTTGGAGTTTAACTTAATGTTTATCTTAGCCTAGAGTATACCCCAGGTCTAGTTCAAAGACAAATTTAATCAAACCAAGTCTAGAAAATAATGCTAAACCAAGCCTAGAACCCAGTTTAATCTAACTTTGTCCAAATCAGTAGGGAAAATACCATAAATTCTAACTCAAAGTCCTTCCCAGAGGAATAGACTGAGGCAGAGTTAAAGTAGGTAATCATATCAACTTAGAATACAATTCAGAGGTAAATGATAGCTTTTAGGATAGCTAGAGTTGTCCTCAAACCAACCCAGCTCAAACAAATCCAGCTTAGAGAATGTCCCAGAGTTCAATCTGAGATTTAATTCAGACTAAAAAAGAGTCACAGAACAGATCAATAGAGCTGAGAAACATGCCTAGAATGGAGTGAAGGCTAGTGTCCAGTTCAGAGCCTAACCTAGATTTATCTAGAGTTTGATTCAACCTATTGGAAAGAATACCCTAGAGTCCAGATTGACTTAACCCAGTCTTATGTAGACCATTGTGCAGTCAAGTATAGAGAAGGATTTGGACTCCAAACTGGATCAATTTAAAATAAATCAGACCATTCTAATCCAGGCTGAAATTATTTAAAAATATACAGTGAAGAGCAACTAGATGGGGCAATGGATAGCGTGCCGGCCCTAAAGTCAGGAAGATCTGAGTTCAAATGTGTCCTCAGACACTTAATACTGCCTAGCTCTGTGACCCTAGGCAAGTCACTTAACCCCAATTGCCTAAGCAAAAAAAAAAAAAAAACATGCAGTGAACTCTTTCATGTTGACCCCCAAAGGATAGGAAGTAATAGCCTGTGATGTCATTTTGGTCCTCTTCATGTACGAAGGACAACAATCAACCAAACAATAACTTATGTAAAAAGATGAAGCATGAGCCAGAGTCATGATTTGAAAAACAATAACAACAGCTCAGATTCTCATTGGGAGTTTAGGGAATCAAAAGTGGACCAGAAGAGCCTAAATTAGACAGTATCAGAGGCAAAGGGAAAATATCCTTATACCAATTACTTAGATTGAGGGGGCCTAACTATAGAAAAATTAAAAGGGCAGGTAGAATGGGAGTATGGTGGTGTGGAAAGACTCTTGGATTGGAGAGGAGAACTGGATCCTAGTTTCTACTTGGTCACTAATGAACAATGTAATCCAGGGCAAATCACTAATGTACTCTGAGCATCCGTTTTCTCTGAAAAATGAGAATTTTGGACTAGGTTCAACTGTAACGTTCCTTCCAATTCTGAAGTTCTGGGGTAGATCTTGGAAGAAAAACTAGAAATAAGGGATGTAGGGACATGAGCCCAATTGGCGATTTACCATCCCCTTTAGGATTAGGGATTGTCACTAGTGACTCAGCAGGGGAAAATCAGAATCTCTTTCAGCTGTGGCTATTGCCAATACTTTTGTGAACTGTTGAATGCAACACATTCTTTCCACTTTCCTTAATTATTTAGAAATAATTTAGTTTTTGACTGTCTAATACACCTAATTTGGGAACACAGTATAAGGAAGAATCTGGATGTTAATGTCAAGCTTTTTTTTTTTTTTCATGGAGGATCAGGGAGAGGAATGATCTTATCATGGGAATGCTTTGTATACTCCTAAAAACAGGTTCTTTTTTTAAAACAATGGTTTTTTTTCCTCAATTAAATCTACTTTTACAGATAAGGTAATGGAATCTTTGAGAGTCAAAATGACTATGTCAGATTGACACCTAAAAAAATACTAACTAAAACCCTTGCCTACTAACTCAAAACAGTGTTGTTTATTGGGAGGGACTTGATAGAAGAGTTTTTTGAGGTCAAATGGAATTATTCTGCTTAATATCCCTTTAATTACCTTGTATTTATTAATTTGTGTATCTTTCCTTTCATGTTTCTTGAGGGTAAGGCTTTATTTTTTGTTTTTCTCTATCCAACAATATATACCTATAAAAGGCACATAGTAAGTACTTAATAAATATTTGTTTATTATTTGATTGATAGTATGATGAAAAATTTAAATAATGTCACTAAAACAGCTCTCTTTCCTTTTTTTGAACAGAAGAAAGGAAAATCTAAGTGACTACTAATAGCTGGCATTTATAATACTTTAAGGCTTGTAAGGTACTTCATATATAATATCTCATTTCACCCTTACAATAACTCTCTGAGGCTGGTACTATTCTATTACTATATTCTATCTACTGCACCACCCAGCAGCCTTATAAGACATAGACAAATCTAAAATAAGCAGTCTCGCAATGATCAGCAAATATGGCAGAGTATCATAATCTCTGCATGTTTTGTTCAATTATGTGACAGTGAATATGTAGTCTATTTTATACAATTTTCTGTGAGAATTCCTGATTTTTTTTCTCATGTTTTCATCAGAACCATTGGTGGATTTTATATATATATATGGAAAAAAACTAAGCCAATAGGTCAATAGCTGCTGTTCCTTCTTTGTCAACTATTTTGGATAATAAGATCTGTCATTTTTTCATTCATTTTGAAACTTTCACCACTGAAATAGCTAGAAAATCTACATGCAGTTTAAATGATGTCACCTAATTCTTTATATATATATATGTATACACATACATATATATATGTATACACACACACATACGCACACACACACACACACACACACACACACACACACACACACACACATATTTGGCCAAGGCTGGTTGTTTCTTCCAGCTTATTTTTTTATTTCATTATATAATGCATTGGGTGATAAGGGGGTAGAACTGAAATGTGGTAGTTCACTGGTTATTGAGGGCAGAAATAGAATGCCATCAGAATATTGGCAGATCTGTTTAATTTTAAACCTATTTGCTCTCTTTTCTGTTTTACCTTTGACTTTAGGCAGGTCCTCAAGGCTTTCCAAAAGCCACACATATATACATGCATGCATGTATCTATACATACATGTGACAGACACACAGCATGAAGGAATACAGACAAACAAAAAAGTCATCAAGATAACTACACTTCTCAGATCTGTGCTGCTGTAGCACAATGAGAGCTCATCTAGCTCTCTTGGTCTTGTTTCTCCCAAAATACATAGTTTTGACACAACAGTAAAAATGAGAGTTTAAGGAAAAATAGACCAGGGGTGCAGGCTTTTTCTGATTTCATATGTTGTCTTTCAGCCGCTTCAGAGGAAAAAAAAAGAGATTTAGCCATAAAGAGTGATAGTCATAAACAAATTACAGGAGCAAGGAATAGTTTATCTGTCAGATCTATAGATAAGGGAAGAATTTATGATCAAACAAGAAATATATGGTATTATAAGGTATAAAATGAATAATCTTGATTATATTAAATCAAAAAAGGTTTTGAACAAACAAAACCAATGCAACCAAGATTAGATGAAAAGCAGAAAGCTGAGATTTTTTGCTGCAAGTATCTCTGATAAAAGCTTGATTTTTTTAATATATAGAAAACTGAATCAAATTTATAAAAATACTAGTCATTTCCCAATTGATAAATAGTCAAAGCATATTAACAGGCAATTTATAGACAAAGAAATCAAAATTGTCTATAGTCATATGAACAAAGGTTTTAAATAACTATTAATTAGAAAAATGGAAACTAAAACAACTCTGATGTATTACTTCATACCTATCAGATTGGCTAATAGGACAGAAAAGGAAATAAATGTTGGAAGGGATGTGGGAAAATTGAGACACTTAAACACTCTTAGTGGAATTGATCCAATCATTCTGCAGAGCAATTTGAAACAATGTCCAATAGGCTATAAAACTGTACATATCCTTTGATACAGCAATAACATTACTAGGTCTGTATTTCAAAGACATTTAATAGAAGGAAAAGGACCTATCTGTACAAAAATATTCAGAGCACCTCTTTTTGTGGTGCCAAAAAATTGGAAATTGAGGGAATGCTATCAACTGGAGAATGGCTGAACAAGTTGTTGTAATTGTAATGGATTACTATTATGCTATAAGAAACAAGAAGTAGGTAGATTTCAGGAAAACCTGAAAAAACTTAATGAACTCATGCAAAATGAAGTAAGCAGAGCCAGAAGATCATTGTACAGAATAATAGCAATATTGCATGATGTACCATTGTGAATGATTTAGCTATTCTCAGAAAAACAAAAATCCAAGACAATTCCAAAAGACTCATGTTGAAAAATGTTATCCATCTCAGAGAAAGAACTGATGGAATCTAAATGTCAACCAAAGCATACTATTTTAAATTTTATTTTCTTCATGGCATTTTGGGAGGTATCTGTTTTTCTTACAACATAAGAATATGGAAATATGTTTTGCATGGTTGCACACGTATGACCTATATTATATTGTGTATCATTTCAGGGAGGGAAAAGGAAAAGGAGAGAGAGAATGTGGAGCTCAAAATGTTGTTTTATATTTTGGGAAAAATAAAATATTATTCAAATAGAAAAAAGAATATAGCTCCTTATAGACTGTATGTCATCCAAAAGATAGAAATGATAATAATCACAGCATCTCAATCTCATATGGATGTAGTAAGGAAAATGCCTTGTAAACTGAAAAACATAAAATAGGAGCCATTCTTATTTCAGCCACTTAATCTCCAAATTAGTGGAATCTGATTAAGATTTTTATTTTTTCTACCTCAAGCCTTTTTAATGAATCCTAAAACAGACTGCTGAAGCAGGAACCATGAAAAAATATGTGCCTTTTCCCTTTACAGTCAAAAAAGTAGATAAAAATGGAACAAAAACCACTAAATATATTTGTAGGGAAAATAGTTTTATATATAGCATAATATTATAAACTCAAGACAATTCATAGACAAAAAGGTTAATTTCCATATCCATTACTTGTCTCTGCAAAAAAAGTTTATATAGATCATCCATTCAGTCAAAACAAGCATTTCTCCCTTGAAATGTCATCCAGGTTTTTCCAAGATGACCTCTGGACTGCATGTTTGTCTTGGAATGTTCTCAGAAGGTTATTTTAATGATTAGATGACAGGATAATACCTCCAAAAAGTCCATTCAAATGACAGAGGAAAAGAGAATGGGTTAAAGCTATTCAAACTTCAGCTTCTTTCCTTGTAGCTTTCTATCTTCTTTTTCCTTGGCTTCTTCAGGACCCACCTGGAACTCCAAAGTTTCCTAAGCCTCTGACACCCAACCCCCCTTCACCTCTTCTACTGCTTACTTGGCCACTGAAGCCACTGGACTTCCCCATTCCAGAGTTACTTTGTTTATATCAACCTCCCCATCTTCCATGATCTCTTTCTCAGTTTTAGTATCTTCTGATTTGAAATCCACAAAACTATATCATTTAGATGACTCTCTCTCCCTGTCTGTGGCTATTCTGTCACCCACAAAGTCATGAAATGAATCTTTCAATGCATTCTGTCAAATCTTTGAATATATCTTTAATGAACAAAATTTTATAAGACTATCTTGGTGTTGCATTAACTCTTTTCTGCCCCTTCAGGTTCAGCTAGATAATTCTGTCTTCAACTTATATTTTGTTACAAGAATTTAAAGTTCCTTCATCTTCCACAAAGGCAAATTCAATGAATATGCATTTTAGACAACTTTTATTGTTCTGGTGCAAGGTAATGAATGTCACATTCTCAAACACCTTCTGCAAACTTTCATTAGTAGCTTCAAAGACAAGATTATTCAGTACCAGACAAGATTATTGGGTCTTCTGGCTTGCTATTGTTCCTTCTCCAGAAATTATTCTTCTTAAATTTTCTTGTCCTTGACTTTTTTCCCCATGTAGTCTAGATTGAGGATGCAACCATCAATCTCAATCCCCCATTTCTCTTCCAGGTCCTTGTTTATGATTCCTTCTTATTAAATTCAATGGAGACAATTTCTTTGAGTGTCCCATCTTTGGCACAGATCAGTCTTATTTCAATAGCATCTTTAAATACTCCCTGAGTTATTTTGGAGTTATTTTATATAGCAGATTCTTTCATCTTGATTTTTCTTCTTCCCTTTTGCTTTTTTCAGTTTCATTTCAGAGTCAAGAACTCTGGAGCCACAGAGTTCCAAAACCTTTTCCATGTCTTCAATAGATTCAAATTCCATGTAGCCAAACTTCTCAGAAATAAGAAGAAAGCAAGGCAAAAAAAGAGGCTGCCTCAATCTGCCATCTGACAGCTTTCTATTATAACTAATCATTCTTGCTAACAAGGTACTAAGTTCTGCTATTTCTTTCTTTTACCTTTAGCATCCCAGAGCAAAAATTCTGGTTGAATTTTTCTAATTACACCTTTGCTTACTCAGTTTACAATATTGTTCATCCAGTTTTATTTCCCTGTATATTTACATTATGATTTCATTTACCAAAATCTAAATTTCATGATGTTTTAGGAGCAGGTTAGTTTTCCAAATCAAAATGTGCTTCCAGATTAAAAAGCAGGAATCTTCTTCTTTATATAGGTTTGCTGCTTCTTGTCAATAGGATTGGTACTGGAATCTTTGAACTTCCTCCACATTCCCTGAGGCAGTGATGCTAAATATTTATGTTACATCAGGTGTTAAGCTGATGCCAAAAAAGAAAAAAAGAAAAATCTATGAGGTGAGAAATGCTTAGAGGGTACGAACCTGCTTCCCCATCTAGAATCATAAAATTAAAGCTGGAAGGAACTCTACAATCATCTCATACAGCTTATTCATTTGACAAATGAGGAAAAAAGAGGCAGAGAAGGTAAGTGACTTATTCAACATCATTCAGCTGTGTTAATGTCAGAAGCCCTAGATTTTCTCTTGGCATGCCTGAGTCAGAAATCACAAGCCCCTCTTATCATATTTAAGCATTTCTAATTTTTGAATAAAAGCTGTTTGGATAAAGAAATAACTTGCCCGCCTCTTCCCATCTCACCCTTTCCCCCAGTTCCTTATTTATGCTTTTTTTTCCCCACTGAGTTTATCTTTGCTGATCTCCAATGACCAGCACTTTTTGTGTGTCAGCTCAGCAATAATCATGATTCAATTCATTTCAGTACAGGGTAATGTAATTCAGGCCAATTCAACAAATGTTTGTTAGATGTCTAATATAGTCAAGACCCTGTGCTGAGAAATAGGATACAAAAATAATGTAGGATATATGTGAATCTAAAGGAAAATGACAAAATAATTATAATAAAAATACTAATTAATATTTTTCTAAGGCTTTAAGGTATACCAAAACACTTTAAAAATCTTATCTCACTTTATCTTCACAACAGCCTTGGGAATTAGATGCTATTATTATCCCCATTTTCCAGATGAGGAAACTGAAAAAGAGGTCAAGTGACTTGCCTCAAGTCCCATAGTTGGAGCCTGCCTTCAGGCAAGTTGATGAACTGAGTCATATAAACATGTAAACTAAAACACAAAATCATTGAATGCATAGTGGAGATAAGAGTGACTTAAGAGACACAGAGACAAAGAGAACTCTTCTAATTAGAGAATTATGAAGAAGATTCATGAAGAAAGTAGTAAGGCATGCACAAAGAACCAAGGATAAAGGGCAGGATGAATTCAGGGAATTGTGAATAATCCAGCTTAGATGGAAATAGAGCATGTTCAAAAGGTATTATCATTATATTTTTATTTATTCATTTTCAAAAGATATAAAAAATTACTGAAAACATGGAGATAGATTGTAAGGGTCATTGAATATCAGACTAACAGAGTTAGTATTTTTTTTTCTGTAGGCAACTGGGAGTCATAAAGGTTTCTGAGCAAAGGAACGTTATGAAAAAGGAAGATAACTCTGATGATGAATCTGAGAAGGCCAAGAATGAAAGCTTAAAGACTAACTAGAGTGCTATTACAATAGTCTGGGAAGGTGACAAAGTGGGCTTGAATTAGGGCATTGGAATTTGGTTTGGAAAAGTAAGAATGGATTGAGAGGTGCTAATTTTTCTGTATTAAAATCCCGAAGTGTTCATTGTTTTATTATCTTCTCTATGATGGCCTGACTCAGAACAATCTGACAACATCCTAGAGCTTGCTTTAGAAAATTAAAATACACAGTCGTATCAGGAAGCAGGGAGTAGGGAATAAAATCCCACCCTGACGTTGTGGACCTAGATTCCTAAATAAGGGGAAGACTTGGGACTATACTCTGTCAGTGAGGGAAGAAGGATCATACTCAATATTCTCATGTCAGTGACCTCCTTGAGTTCCTTGTCTCTGAGATATAATTAAAATATACCAAGTTTGGAGCCAAAAAAATCTGAGTTCAAACCCTTATTTTCCTACCTAGAAATCATGAGTCAGTGTTTGGATAAAACTATGCCTCAGTGATCAATGTAAAATCAGGTTTGGGTATTATTTTGGATCAACCTGGGCAGTTACTTGGAATCTCCATCCGAAGAAGTAGGAAAAGTCTTGACTTAGGAGTCACAGGAAAGAGGGTCAGAGAAAGTTTCTATTATCTTAGAATCTAAAGAAAGAATAAACATGAATCAGAAAGTGAAACAGTATTATTAGCATAAAGGAGAGAATTTGGTGGAATGGGAGGAGAGGCAAATTCTCCTGCGAGAAATGCATATATTCCAGGGTTGTCCTATGGGAATGGCTTGGGAAAGGAATCCCGAGATGTATGAGGATGAAGGGGCAAGTGTAGAACAGAGTCACATGAAAAGTCCATAGAATTAAAGACCCAGAGCTGAAAGGGACATTGGAAACCACCAGTCCAATGCTTTCATTTTACAGATGAGGACCCAGGAATCCCCAACACCAGTATGAGCCTCAGGAGCAAGCTGAGCTCCTAATGTCATTAACATTGCATCCAACTAATATGCCCCGTTTTGAAATAGTATTTTATTTTTCCAAATGCATGCAGATAGTTTTTAACATTCAACTTTGCAAAACCTTGTGTTCCAAATTTTTTCTTCCTCTCCCTTCCCTAAGACAGTAACCAATCTGATATAGGTTAAATATGTGCAATTCTTCTAAACATATTTTCATATTTGTCATGCTATGCAACAAAAATCAGATCAAGAGGAAAAAAACACAAGAAAGAAAAAACCAAGCAGACAAAAAACCCAACAACAACAGCAAAGGTGAAAATACTATGCTTTAATCCACATTCAGTCTCTATAGTTCTCTTTCTGGATGCAGATGGCACTTTTCATCAGAAGTCTATTAGAAGAAAAAATCTCCAGGGCCAGATGGATTCACATGTGAATTCTACCAAACATTCAAAGCACAATTAATTCCAATACTATACAAATTATTTGAGAAAAGAGGGACAGAAGGTATGCTGCCAAAATCCTTCTATGAGACCGATATGGTGCTGATAGCTAAACCAGGTAGGGTGAAAACAGAAAAAGAAAATTATAGACCAATTTCCCTAATGAATATTGATGCAAAAATTTTAAATAAGATATTAGCAATGAGATTACAGAAAGTCATCCCCAGGATAGTACACTATGACCAAGTAGCATTTATACCAGGGATGCAGGGCTGGTTCAATATTAGGAAAACTATCAGCATAATTAATTATATTAATAACCAAACTAACAAAAACCATATGATTATCTCAATAGATGCAGAAAAAGCATTTGATAAAATCCAGCACCCTTTCCTATTAAAAACACTAGAGAGTATAGGAATAAATGGGCTTTTCCTTAAAATGATCAGTAGCATCTATTTAAAACCATCAGCAAGCATCATATATAATGGAGACAAACTAAAACCATTCCCAATAAGATCAGGAGTGAAACAAGGCTGCCCACTGCCCCCATTACTATTTAATATTGTATTAGAAATGTTAGCTTTAGCAATAAGAGAAGAAAAAGAGATAAAAGGAATCAGAGTAGGTAATGAAGAAACCAAATTATCACTCTTTGCAGATGACATGATGGTATACTTAGAGAACCCTAGAGACTCAACTAAAAAACTACTAGAAACAATTCACAACTTTAGCAAAGTGGAAGGATTCAAAATTAATCCACATAAATCATCAGCATTTTTATATATTACCAACAAAGTCCAGCAGCAAGAGATACAAAAAGAAATTCCATTCCAAATAACAGATGATAGGATAAAATATTTGGGAATCTATCTGCCAAGGAAAAGTCAGAAACTATACGAACTAAACTACAAAACACTTTCCACACAAATAAAATCAGACCTAATCAATTGGAAAAACATTAAGTGTTCATGGGTAGGCAGAGCGAACATAATAAAAATGACAATACTACCCAAACTAATCTATTTATTTAGTGCCATACCAATCAAACTCCCAAGAAATTATTTTACAGATCTAGAAAAAATAGTAGCAAAGTTCATTTGGAAAAACAAAAGGTCAAGGATTTCAAGGGGATTAATGAAAAAAAAGGCAGATGAAGGTGGCCTTGCTGTACCAGATCTAAAACTATATTATAAAGCAGCAGTCATCAAAACCGTTTGGTACTGGCTAAGAAATAGAGCAGTCAATCAGTGGCACAGGATTGGTTATCAGGACAATCTAGGCAATAACCTTAACAATTTAGTGTTTGAGAAACCCAAAGACCCCAGCTTTTGGGATAAGCACTCATTATTCAGCAAAAACTGCTGGGAAAATTGGAAACTAGTGTGGAAGAAATTAGGGCTTGACCCATACCTAACACCACATACCAAAATAAGATCTAAATGGGTTCATGATCTAGATATAAAGAGTGACTTTGTAAGCAAGTTAGAGGAACGTAATATAGTTTACCTCTCAGATCTGTGGAGATGGAATAAATTTATGTCCAAAGAAGATCTGGAACTCCTAATTGAACACCAGATGGATAATTTTGATTATATTAAGTTAAAAAGTTTCTGTACAAATAAAACTAATGCAGACAAGATTAAGAGGGAAACATCAAACTGGGAAATCATCTTTACATTTAATGGTTCTGATTAAGGTTTCATTTCTAAAATATATAGAGAATTGTCTCATATATATAAGAATTCAAGCCACTCTTCAATAGATAAGTGGTCAAGGGATATGAACAGACACTTTTCAGATGATGAAATTAAAACCATCTCTAGTCATATGAAAAGTTGCTCCAAATCACTATTGATCAGAGAAATGCAAATTAGGACAACTCTGAGGTACCACTACACACCTGTCAGATTGGCTAAAATGACAGGAAAAGATAACAATGAATGTTGGAGGGGATGTGGGAAAACTGGGACACTAATACATTGTTGGTGGAACTGTGAACGGATCCAACCATTCTGGAGAGCAATTTGGAGCTACGCTCAAAAAGTTATCAAACTGTGCATACCCTTTGACCCAGCAGTGTTTCTACTGGGCCTATATCCCAAAGAGATCTTAGAGGAGGGAAAGGGACCCACATGTGCAAGAATGTTTGTGGCAGCCCTTTTTGTAGCGGCTAGAAACTGGAAACTGAAGGGATGCCCATCAATTGGAGAGTGGCTGAATAAATTATGGTATATGAATGTTATGGAATATTATTACTCTGTAAGAAACGACCAGCAGGACGATTTCAGAGAGGCCTGGAGAGACTTGTATGAACTGATGCTGAGTGAAATGAGCAGAACCAGGAGATCATCATACACAGCAACAACAGTATTACATGATCAATTCTGATGGACATGGCTCTCTGCAACAAAGAATTGTCTCAAACTAGTTCCAATTGTTCACTGAAGAAGACCATATACACCCAGAGAGAGGGATATGAAATATGGACCACAACATAACATTTTCATGCTCTCTATTGATGTTTGCTTGCATTGTGTTGCCTTTCTCTGGTTTTCTTTTTTTTCTTGTAGATAGGATTTTTCTTGCATAACTTCTCAAGCATTTCAACATTATTAACATGTAGTGGACTTCCTGCCATCTAGGGGAGGGCAGGGGACTGGGGGTAAAATATGTAATGGAAAGCTTTGTAAAGATCAATGCTGGGGAACTACCCATACATATGTTATACATATAAAAAGCTTTAATAAAAAAATTAAAAAAAAACAACAAAAAAACATTAAAATATTTAGACAACAAGAAAAAAAAGAAGTCTATTAGAATTGCCTTGAATTACTGCATTAAGAGCCAAGTCCATCACAGTTGATCATCATTGCTATTGTGTACAATTTTTTCTCTTGGTTCTTCTCATTTCACTTAGCATCAGTTCATGTTTTTTGGAACTTTCCAGGCTTTTCTGAAATCAGCCTGACCATCTTTTCTTATAGAACAATAATATTCCATTACTTTATTCAGTCACTCCCTAACTGATGGGAATCCACTTATCTGCCAGTTCCTTGCAACTGCAAAGAATATGCCCCATTTTTAGCTTAGTAAAATCTCAGCTGAGTAGCCACCTCTTTCTGCTGAATGAGGTTTTCTCTGCCTTTATGTGATGTTCAGTAAATGTTCTTTATTAGTCATTAAGGTTGTACAGTGCCTGCCATGTATGAAAACTCCATAAAAACATGATGAATGATGGAATTTTTAGAGCCCACACTCTCTACATCACTGAATCCTACAGTAATTAGAAGCTTCCTAAGAGAAGGAAATATGTCTTATCTAAATTTGTTTTCTACCTACACAATGAACAACAAACAGTATCATAAATACTGTAGTCACTAAATAAATGTTGGAGCAACGAAAGAAAGCCTTCATTCATAAACCTCAATATACACATTTCTCCATTGACAGTACACATGAAATACTGCCTCTTCCCAGCCTTTAAAATGACAAAACTTAGGCCTCATTTCTAAAATATATAGAGAATTGACTCAAATTTATAAAAATTCAAGCCATTCTCCAATCAATAAATGGTCAAAGGATATGAACAGACAATTTTTAGATGATGAAATTAAAACTATTTCTAGTCATATGAAAAGGTGCTTCAAATCACTATTGATCAAAGAAATGCAAATTAAGACAACTCTGAGATACCACTGTATACCTATCAGGTTGGCTAAGAATGACAGGAAAAGACAATGACGAATGTTGGAGGGGATGTGGGAAAACTGGAACACTGATACATTATTGGTGGAATTGTGAATGGTTCCAACCATTCTGGAGAGCAATTTGGAATTATGCTCAAAAAGTTATCAACTGTGCATACCCTTTGACTCAGCAGTGTTTCTACTGGGCCAAAGAGATCTTAAAGGAGGGAAAGGGACCCCTATATGCAAAAATGTTTGTGCCAGCCCTTTTTGTAGTTGCAAGAAACTGGAAATTGAATGGATGCCTATGAGTTGGAGAATGGCTGAATAAATTATGGTATATGGATGTCATGGAATATTATTGTTTTGTAAGAAACGACCAGCAGGATGATTTCAGAGAGGCCTGGAGAGACTTACATGAACTGATGGTGAGTGAAATGAGCGGAACCAGGAGATCATTATACATGGCAACAATGAGATTATATGATGATCAATTCTCATGGACATAGCTCTCTTCAACAATGACAATGTTCTCTTTTATTTTGTTTCATTTTTGTTTTGTATTTTTTTTCTTATTCTGTTTCTTTAAATAAAATAAATTTGTGAAAAAAAGATGGCAGCTAAAATGACAAAACTATCTCATATTTATATAACATTTTGAAAGATTCACCTTCATTATCTCAGCTAAGCCTTGCAATTGTTCTGTTTGGAAGGCACAGCAGGGATTATCATCTCCTTACCTCCATTTTTCGGTGAAACATCTGAGGCTACTCAATGTCATACAGAAAGTGAGTCACATTTGAACCCAGGTATCCTAATTCCCCCTCCAGAATGATGGACTATTATAGCTGGAAAGACCACAAAAACCACCAAGTCTAATTACTGCCCCTTTGTCCTGATGGCCCATGAACTTACATATTGAATATAGACTAGTTGATAATCAATTGTTCCACACCAAGAACACATACACTGACCAACCTATTAATGAATGACCAGCCAAGGGATTAGTTAATGAATCCACATGGGGTAAGGTCCTAGTATTAGCTGACAGGAATTGAGACTTGGCAAAGTCTTAGCTAGTTAACATTTTGCAGAGACTGGGATGATGGAGAGAGCCATAAATGGTGAACAGCTCAGTCTACTCATAAATGCTTTTGAAAATAACATTTGAATAACTTACGTTTCCTCACAATGAAACGGGAATGCTTGAAACATGAGATAAATACAAAATCTCACTGGAGTCCATGCAAGACTTGTAGACTTTCCCAGCTGCTGCTGCTGATCAGTGACAGGTTTAAGATTCAGAGGGAAGATGTTCCTCTCCTTTGCTTCAGAAATTCCAAATCCCCTACTGTGGGGCCATGATCATGTAACTTTGCCAATTCCTCCTCATTTCCACATCCAGACAGGTGTGAAATTCTAGGGATAGGCAGAGCATATCTACCTTTTCCACTGTCTCTATTAGCTGCCCTCATATTGCCTCCTCTCATCTCTATCCTTTTTTCCTACTAGGTTTGTGTTCCTCATGTTTGAAAGCACAACCTATTTTTGGGGGAACCTGGGTACCTCAGTACTGCTATTTAGCAGCTATTTGACCTTAGTCTGGCACTTTTCATCTCAGATATTCTGTTTTCTTCTCTATAAAGTGAGAACAATTATACTTGCCCTGCCATTCCTTCTACCACATATCCCCTTAATGCTTGGAATATTCTACCCCCTTCCTGTTCCCCACCCTTATTTTCCCATTCATAGTTTATCTGAAATTGTCCAAACCTATGCAAAATCTCATCTATGATTATCCGATTTTCCTGCTTTGACAAATTCTTCTCTCTCTCTTTTTTTTTTGGTCTTTTCTTACTATCCTTTATATAAACCCTTGCCCCACTCTACTTGGGGTTGCTGCCTCCCTTAAGGAGAAGAGCCCACAGAGTGCATCACCTTTAACCCCAAGTAAATGTTCAAATAAATGCCCTTGCTTGGGTTGGAATTATCCCCTTTATGCTTGGAATGCTCTGTCCCTTCCCAGTTCTTTACCTTTACTTTCTCTGGCTTACTTTGAGTCTTAGTTCAAATCCCACCCTCTATAGGAGAATTTTCCTAGTCCCTCTTCACTCTTCCTCTTCTCTCAGATTACCTTCATCTATTCTCTATATATTTTCTATGTATCTAGATACTAACACATTTTTTAACCCACTCACTCCTTGAGAGCACCATATCCCCACTGCTTAGCACAGTTCCTGGTATATAGTAAGCACTTAATAAAGTTATATTGATTGATAGGTACCCTTATAAGAGTTTTATATAAATCACATGACATCATATATGAGAAAATTCCTTGAAATTATAAAGTATAACACCATGTATCAATGCATTGATTATTGTCTATATAGATGACTCTCACATTTACATACACAGACCTCAAATCTCTTCTAAATTGTGTCCCTAAATCCTCAGATGCCAGTTGGACATATCCCTTTAGATGCCTCATAACCATCTCAAACTCAATGTGTCCAAAATAGAACTTAGGTCCCTAAACTTACTCTTCCTTTATGGTGCATGTTAAGAGGATTCATCTGAAATGTATGAAAAAGAAAACTTCCAAGCTAGAGAATTTTTATTTCATCCTGAAGGCAAAAAAGACTTACTCAAATGTCTTAAGAAGAACTGTGATATAGCCAGAAAACAAAGCTCATCATTTTAGTCCCTGAAATTTCTCTTCCAAAACTTTCATATTTCGTCAAGGGCAAATCCAGATTTGTAACCCAGATTAATGACCTTAGAATCTCAGAGTAATCCCAATTTTTTTTTCTTCTCTCTCATGTACTATATCCAGCTAGTTGTCAGATATTAACTTAATGTCCCAACATCTGTTCGATCGTCTCCTTTCTTTCCATTATAGCATAACTGTGATACTACTTCAAGCCTAAATCATCTTTCTCCTTGACTATTGCAATAGAATCTTAGATGAACTCATCTATTTCAGTCACTGTCCTCTCTTATCTATCCTTTACCCAGCTGCC